>JAOWBW010000105.1:1834075-1884758 GCA_026119855.1 Campanula takesimana
AAAATAATTTGACACCACTGAATTATTCCATATCGTTGAAACGAATCAAAAAAGTATATTCAAGTTATGATTCAAATTTTAAAAATAAAAACTTCATTTTTCACTTGTAAATAATTGACAAATCATTTTCATTTCCCAATTAATTTTACATTTGAATGATTACTCAGTTTTACACACTTGTGTCATTTTTCATTTATCACTTATAAATTAATTCTCAATGATTTCACAGTGTATGATTTCACAAATTATATGATTTCACAATTGTATGATTTCACATTTGTGTGATTTCAACAGTTGTGTTATTTTTTTTATTTTATTTTTCACTTGTAAAATCATTTTTCAACTTATTTTTCAGTTGTATGATTTCTCAATTGTGTGATTTCACAGTTGTGTCATTTTTTTCATTTTAAAAACTGATAAATTCGTCTCTCAATTTTTCACAATCATTATAATAACTGAGACATGCATTTCATAGTTGTTCATACATGAATTTGAATATAATAACTGAGACATTCATTTAACAGTTGTTCATATTGAGTAAAAACTGATAAAATCATCTCTCATTTTTAACAATTGATGACTCAATTTATCGGTTTAATTATATAATAAATGAGACATTCATTCTCATTTTTTTCACATATGAATATGAGTACAAGAACTGGTACATTCATTTCTCAGTTATCAAATGATACTAATTTTCAGAACTATGTGTTGTCAAATGCTCTTTAAACAATTGTGAAATAAATTTATCTTTTTTTTTTCTTAAAAATGAGTAATTGTTCAATTGTGAAGAATTAATACTCCCAACAAAAAAAAAAAATACAACAAAAAATGTGAGCTTGTAGTGTTAAATATATAATAGTCTACTAATAGAACAAATAAGAAGATTGGCATAGTGGTTAGGAGTCTTAGCCAAGACTAATAGGTCATAGGTTCAAACCCTCCCAAGAGCAAATAATTTTTATTTATAATACTTGGGGTTGCAGTGGGTGAGGTTCGGCGGTTAGCCGGAAGCGGCGGTCACCGGCGGCGGCGGTGGTGGCCGGGCGGCAGTGGGGAGGTCTGGCGGTCACCGGCGGCGGAGGTGGTGGCCTGCGGAGGTGGTGGTGGGCGGCGGCGGCGGTGGGCGGCGGTGGTGGTGGTCGGCGGCGGTCAGTGACAGCGGGTGGTGGCCGGCGGCGGAGGTGGTGGTTGTCGGCGGTGGTGATGGCCGGCGGCGGTCACCGGCGGCGGCGGCGGTGGTGGTCGGCGGCGGTCAGTGGCAGCGGGCGGTGGTGGTCAAATATAAAGGTGGCAGTCAAAATGGTCAAAGGTTAGAGGTGTTGGAGGATTTAATTTGGGCTGGGGGTATTTTTGCCATTTTAAAGGTATGAGGGATTTATTGGTAAAATTGATTTGAACCTAAGGACCCTAAGGTAGAATTTGAAATGTTGTGTTTTTATTGGTAAATACCACATTCCCCCATGGACTTATTGGTAAAAATCCCTTTTTATTTTGTTGTCTTTGGAAAGCCTTCTTTCCATTTTTTGTTTTCAACTCTTAGATTAAGTGCTCTGTTTTAATCTTAAATGTCAACCAAAAAACGTCTTTCTATGCCTAGTGTTTTTTTATTATTATTATTATTGTGTGCTTAAAGTTTTTAATGTATAATTTGAAAGTCATGTTTGGTGTTTTGGCTAATTTCGATGTTTTGATGGTCTATCTCTTTGACACTGAACAAAGAGCAAGTATAAGACCAACTTGTGGACATGAATTAAACCCAAATATATGGACTCCTAAAATAAAATAAAAATATCATGAGTCATCTTGAATGTGTTGGAACTCTCTTTTTTTTATATTGACATGGTAGATGAGTTTTCTAGGTATATAAATGGATGGCAGTCTATGAACAAGGAGAAGAGCAAAATTTTCACTAATTAATATATTCATTCAATTTGTAATAATATTATTAATCCCCCCTCACTTCTACATGTAAATATATCTTACTTGTACATTCAAACCATTTTCAATAAACCAAGTAATAATCCATCCAAACTTACTCTCATTTGTGATTAAACCATGACTAGGAAGACTCCTAATACATGAAACTCACCATTTTAAATAAAGCATCTAAATAAAGCAAAGCTAAAATCAATTTTAGGTGGTATACCAACTGTACCAAACGTATTTGGTATATCAAAATTTTATAAATATATGATTTTGGTTTGCATACCGTACCAACTTTGAAAATTTTGTTGGTACACGTATAAATATTTGACTTTGGTTGGAATACCAAATACTAACATTCTTTGAAAAATATGTTTTTGCAAATGTTAAAATGGCCTGAAAAACAGTAAGTGATATCCTAAGTGATAACAACACTTACGATAGCACTTTTGGAAAAACACACTTACGAAAAACAATTTGAAAATCAGAAATGCAACAGAATTTTAAAGGAACAACAATTTGTTTTTCTAAGTTATATAAATATATAACTTGAGTGAGCCACAGAGGCAAGATCCACTATATGATAATTGTTTTTTAGTACAAGATCGAAAGTTCCCTATAACTATTACAATTAAGTTCTATGGAACAAAGAGAAATTAAGCACGAAATTCTATCCTAGCCAAGACACTTTATTCAACCTAAGTCTTTGAAATTGGAAAAATTATGGGAGGAAGAATCTTCAAGAACAAAGGAGTGCTTAATCTCTAATGCAAAGTGTGTTGTTGTTGGTTTGGTTTTTTTGGTTGATCTTCTTTGTCTTCACCCATGCATTTATATGTGATGCGGAGTGTTGGAGGTTAGTCCCCATGTGTGCGAATATTCGGCTGAGGTGAGAGAGAGAGAGGGGGAGTGGTTTCCTCTTTTTGTGCTCACATTCCACAAAAATAGAAACTAATTTATTGACCTCCAAGTCCATGCTTCCCCTCCTTGTACTCGGCCGCATCAAAGGTCTTGTACTCTCTTAAAAACCAGTCAACAAGCCTTGACTAAGTCTTTACCACGTATTTCTTCATTTTCCCATGTGTTTCACATTTAGAAAGTTATTCATAAAACTCCTTTTATGAATAACTAACCATTTTCACTTTAATCTTCACATAACCACCTGTAAAATGGACCAACCAACAAACATATTACAAGAAATAATATATGATTAGAATAATAATGTTAGATAAAAAGAAATGTTCAACTATCAAAAAAATACATCTGGATAGCTAGCATCTGGGAGGTGATGGCAACACTTATGATAGCATCAGTGTCTGCACCTACAAATTCCCCCTTAGTTGTGCATTTCTTCACAAACTAACAAGTGTGAGTACCTGCAATATTTTGTTAGTCAAAAATGCTAACTCCCCCTTAATATAGAACATAGATTTATTTTTTTTTAAAAAAAAAAAAAAAACAAACATTGTCTCAAAAACTTATTCAAACCATAGTTCCAAAATCAAAACAACTTAAAAGAGTTTAAACAAAAACAAACTTTAAATCAAAATATTGTTTTGAGAACACCACTACACCACTAATAGACATAAATAAAACCAGCTTCACTCGTCTTCTTCATCTTCAGTCTGAACATCACTCGTGGTGACATTCGCGGCAGCACGATCAGCAGCAACAGCAGCACCAATGGTAGCACACTTGTACCAGCACTTGTTGATTCTCCCCCTTGAGAAGAAAGCACATCAATGAAGTCTATGGCCCCCTTGTACAAAACTGAGTACCCTGTTACAAGACTTTTAAGAGCATTAACATGTTTTGTCATAAAGTCAAGAACCACGGCTTTAGGGATCATAGTGTTATCTGGAAAGCTAACAGCACTTCTAGTAACATTTGCTACTAAACTAGATGAGATAGAAGATGGAACCAAATCTTTTGTCTTGTCCCATGGAAGATATGTGGTGTCCCTATGTTTGCCTCTAGTAAGCTGGATATCAACTTTGTACACATCAATCTTTTGTGAAAACACATCTGAGACTTCCAAATGAATGTTTTGGTGTACTAATACTCGAAAAATTATGGAAGGGTAAGGAAAGAAAGAAATTTTCTTTCGTCTAGGCCAAGATGCAACATGTTCGAATATCAATCTTCGGGCAAGGAAAGAAAGAAATTTTCTTTCGTCTAGGCCAAGATGCAACATGTTTGAATATCAATCTCCCAAAATTAAGTCTAAGACCTTTTCCCAATTTATACAAAACTTTTCCTTGCTCAATAGTCACAGTGGGTTCATTTGTGGTTGGCATCCAATTAAAAATGCAAAGCTTATGCAACACCTAGTATAGAGAGAGGAAAGTTGGGATGCAAGGAGTTTCTTCCCGGTTTCAGAGGGCCACACTTTGACTCTCCATTTGGTTAAAAAACTTGCCATTACATCGTTGTTAAGGACCATTGTCTCATCATCAACATTAGGCAAACCCATGACCTCATTAATCAAAGTGGGATTAAAAGAATAAGTACTGCCTCTAACAGACACTTTTCGACACCTCGGTGATTGTTCATTATCGAGGTCACCATGGCAAAAAAAAATAAAATCACTACGCTTTCAACAAAAACTGCAGCATGATTGTTAGCCTTTAAGAACTTCCTATCTTCGAGAAACTGAAAAACACCATATTTTTAAAAATCATCTTCATCTATGTGTTTTTCCTTATACACTTCTACTTCACCATTATCCATCCAAAACTTCATGTTTTCCTTTTTTATAATTCTATGGAGAAAAATGGTGGAGGGAATGCATTATCAACCTTAGGTACTTCAGTATCTTCACTATCAGATGCATACGAAGTATGAGAAGTTTGTACCTTTTTCGATTTAGATGGTGCACAAGCGGGTGTAGGTGTTACCCTCGTTGTTGTCTTGTTGCTGTTAGCACGACTGGTAGCACCAAAAACTTCCTTCCCTTTGACCTTATTGACAGTGGTCTTTAGCTCGAGGAGAGACAACCTATCTATCAAAGGACTCCGCTGATTCTGACACATCTTTTTCTAGAGCAAAATTCTCGTCGGACACGTGATCCAAGGACACCCCGAGAGATTTTTCAGACACTTCGATGGGATCTTCAGGAGTGTTTGAAGGAACTGTCTTGCGAGAGGCCTTCAGACGCTCAGAAGTGCGCTTTTTAGGAGCCTTGGGCGGAGCTTGAGCGTTTGAAGAAGGGGATTTTCTCTTCTTTTTCAATTCCTTATAAATTGAAGGTTGGGTTGTGGAAATGGTGGTGATTGGACGAGGGATTACAGCAAGTGGGGAACTAGAAACCCCTGTTGCCAAAGAAGAGGGGACCTGAGAAATTGTCATGGAGAACCACGGGTAACCTCGTTGGGTGACACTTCCATGTGAGAAGTAACAGTTTTGGCAACACTAGGCAAAATTTCCATTGGATCAGAGGTATTTTGATATTGTGAGGCCATGGAAATAGAGAGAAGAAATTTATTTTATGGAGAAGGAAGAGAGGGAGAAAGAGGGCGCAGACAAAAGAGGGAGAGACAGTGAGAAAGAGAGAGATTGAGAAGGGGGTAATTAAGGGGAAAAAATAGAGAAATAATAGGAAGAGATAGATATTAAGATTTGAATTTGATTTGACCATTCCTTTTCTTAACTCACATCGCTAATTAAACTCAACTTACCCTAGAAAATAGTTGTCATTAACACTCAAAACCTATCCCACTATCACTTCGGCCTATACACACATACACTAAATTTTTTTTTATTTATTATTATAGAAAAAAAAAAAAAGAAGCTTAAAAAAATCGGGTAGAGGAGAAGAAAGAAAAACAAAAATTATCCCATAATTTTAGGGATAGTTACCCTAAAAGAATAAAAATAGATCTTTTATAAACCATCTAGATTTCAAAAACATTAACAAACTTTCGAAAATCCAGATTTTAGATTAAAAAGAAAATCCAATTTTTTTTTTATATATGTAGCACCTACTAATGTGTTATTGGTAATGATGATAACACTTAGGATAACATTTTTTAAAAACAATCCCCCTTCACTATTAAATTTACATAACACTTAGGCAAAAATAGATTTTTAAGCAACTTTACAAACTTTTTAGTGTAAGGAAGCAACGTAGTAACAATCTTTGTGCCCGAGTTTTAAGACGTGTAAAGTTACTTAGATGGATTTTCTACCTTTCAAGTAGGGTACACTGTAGCAGCGAACTCCATGTCCCTAATACTTAGTATAGATCCATCCAAAATTTCAAAGTGTACGAAAAAGCAATTTGTACCTTTCAAGTAGGGTACACTGTAGCGGTGAACTCCATCTCCCTAATACTTAGTACAAAATATATGACACTACTCCCATTTGGCAAGGAAACATCGTCGCAGCAAATGCCGTGCCCCGAGTTACTAAGGGAATAGAAAAGTACACGAAATTTTTTGCCTTTTGATTAAATAGTGATTTTGTCACTTTAGCACATTTCAAGCGCAAAGGGATTGTAAACAAAATATTAACAAGAGTTTCTCTACCAAAACAAAAAGGTCACTAAGTTCCCCCATTAGGGTTAAAAAGAAAACAATTTTTTTTATAAGAAACAAAATAAAAAATAAACTACAAGTGTTACCCTAAGTGCTAACAGCATCAGTGATAACACTACGGAACATGGAATTTTTAGAGATTACACAAACCAAGAGAGTTCTTATAACTATAAAATCTCTCATGGTCCAATGCTAAGGTCAAAATATCAGAAAGTTGATACTTAGTATCAATATGCTCGATTTTAATTAGTCCCTTTTCAACCGAATCTCTTAGAAAATGATGACGAATATCAATGTGTTTAGTGCGGGAATGTTGAACCGGATTTTTGGAAATATTTATGGCACTAAGACTGTCACAATACATCAAAAAGTTATCACTCTCAAGACCATAATCATCTAACATGTGTTTTAACCAAATGAGTTGTGAGCAACAACTTCCGGCTGCTACATATTCAGATCTAGCAGTCAAAAGTGAAATACAATTTTGTTTACGACTATACCAAGAAACCAAATTATTTCTGAAATAAAAACAACCCCCACTAGTAATTTTTCTATCGTGTAAATCCCCTGCCCACCAATCCGAGTTACTAAAGCCTACAAAATTAGTATTTGTATTTTTATTGTACCAAATCCCTAATTCACTTGTCCCCGAGACATATTTAATTATTTTCTTCATGGAATTAAGGTGAGAGACTTTAGGATTGGACTGATAGCGCGCACACACACACACTGAACATGATATTAGGACGGCTAGAAGTTAGGTATAGTAAACTAACTATCATGGAGCGATAAAGAGTGGGATCAACTTCTTCTCCGGCAAGATCTTTTCCGATTTTAAGAGTTGTACCCATAGGAACTTTAGAACTCTTTGCCCCTTCCAAGACGAATCACTTCACCAAATTTCTTGCATACTTTCTTTGTGATATAAAAATCCCATCCGTTGATTGTGTTACCTGCAAGCCTAGGAGGAAATTTAGTTCACCCATCATGCTCATTTCGAGTGTCGATGTCATAGCCTCTACGAAATCTTTTAAACATGTTTGAGAAGTAGAGCCATAGACTATGTCATCAACATAGATTTGAGCAATGAGAAGTCTCTTTCCATGTCTTAAAATGAATAAAGTAGTGTCCGTGTTGCCTCTAACAAACCCATATTCTAGTAAAAAATTAGTTAGATGACCATACCATGCACGTAGGGCTTGTTTTAGCCCATAAAGAGCTTTTTCTAGCCTATATACATGATGTGGTTGGAATGGATCTTCAAAAACTTTGGGTTGTTCTACGTACACTTCTCTATTCAAATATCCATTTAAGAAAGTGGCCTTAACATCCATTTGAAATAAGGTAATTTTTAAATAACAAGCTATGGCCAAGAGAATACGAATTGACTCAATTCTAGCTACAGGTGCGAAGGTTTCATCAAAGTCAATACCTTCGACTTCTGTATAGCCTTGAGCCACAAGACGAGCTTTATTTCGAACAACATTACCCTTTTCATCCGTTTTATCTTTAACAATCCATTTTGTTCCACTAAAATTAGTGTTAGTGGGACGGGGAACTAAAAACCAAACATTATTTAGGGTAAATTGTTCAAGCTCATCTTGCATAGCTTGAATCCAAAAATTATCTTTTAGGCTTCAATAACATGTTTAGGTTCTAATGAGGAAAAAACCAAGAGTATTTTATCTTGGTGTATGTGGTAGACATGCACACATACCTTACAATTTCTCGATAATTAACAGGCTCCTTGTTCCTGGTTTGTATTCCTTCATTGACCTCTCCAATGATCTGAGTAACCGGATGATTCCTTCTGATCCTGGCAGGTGGATCCCTTCTAAAATCAACATGTACCCCAACATCATCAAAATTCTAATCTTAAATTTCTGCAGCTGGACTGGAGTCAGATGCTATGTGAGGTGTTGCTGTTTCAGTGGCAACACTTTGGTTAACATCTGGGACATTACTTTCACGTTTGTTCTCTTCAATCTCCTCTAATAAAATAAAAGGAGTTTTCACAGTGGCTTCACTTGCAACACTAGAAAAATCATCAAATACAATATTTACAGATTCTTGGATTGTTTTTAACCTTAGATTACAAACTTTAAAGGCACGACTATTTTGAGCATACCCAAGAAAAATTTCCTTATCACTCTTAGAGTCAAATTTTGCTAAGTGGTCCCGATCATTTAAGATATAACACACACACCCAAAAACATAAAAGTAATGAACTTTTGGTTTTTTATTATTCAAAATTTCATAGGGTGTCATAGTTGTACCGGGTCTTAGAAAAACTCGATTTGCAGTGTGACAAGCCGTGTTTAGTGCCTCAGCCCAAAATCTTTTTGAAATTATTTTAGAAAATAACATAACACGGGCCATTTCAAGTAAAGTCCGATTTTTTCTTTCAGCCACCACCCCGTTTTGTTGAGGTGTTTTTGTTGCAGAAAATTCATGGTGTATTCCTTTTTTCTCACAAAAAGTAGAGAAGAAAACATTGTGAAACTCTCTTCCATGATCGGATCTTATATGAAAAATTGAGGCACAAAACATGTTTTTTTATTTTTGAGTGTAAGATTTTAAACTTTTTAAAAGTTTCTGATTTTTCTTTCAAAAAATAAATCCATGTGAATCTTGAAAAATCATCAACAATTAAAAAAGAGTATTTCTTACCCCCTTAAAATATCTACCTCTACGGGTCCCATTAAATCCATATGTAAGAGTTGAAAACAATGTGTTGTTCCAAAGTGCTGTTCTTTGTGTTGGACAACATTATGGGCAACACGATTTTGTTTACCTTTAAGACAATATTCACATACGATTTTATTCTTAGATTCCAACTTAGGAATCCCCTTAACAGCATCTAACTTAGCAATATTCTCCATGTGACAAAAATAAATATGTCCCAACTTTTGATGCCATAAATTGGTAACATCAATTTGGGCCGAATGGCATACCTGTTTGTCTTCAACTAGATAACAATTGTCACTAGATATTGTCCCTGTCATCACACAACTGTTAGCATTATCAAAAACCTCACAAGTATTTTTATTGAATTTCACCTCAAGATTGTCATCACAAAGTTGGCTAATACTAATTAAATTAGCTACAAGACCATCTGCATGTAAGATATTTTTTAGAGAAGGAAATCCAACAACATTCAAATTTCCATTTCCAATAATTTTACTCTTCCCTCCATCACCATAAGTGACAGTACCTCCTTGAATGGATTCGTATTCTTTTAAAAAAAAATTTGTTCCCGTCATGTGACGTGAACAACCACTATCAAAATACCATGAACCCTCAACATTAGACTTTAATGCAGTATAGACTACATCACATCTCAGATTAGCTTTAGATTTCAAAGTTTTAATAGCTTTGTTTTTGTCATTCTGACAACCAGTGCTATCTGAAGTGTTGGGCAACACTATAGTATTGGATTTTTCAAAAAATTATGACACTTGTTTTTAGAATGTCCAGTAGTGTGACAATATTGACACACTTTCTCTTTGTCAGAAGGTTCACTTGAAGATTTTTTTTTTATCACTTCCACGTTCTTTTACAAGCAAGTGTTCTTTTCCTCAATAGACAATGACAAAACAATTTGATTTAAAGAATCTTGAAAACCAATACCTTCTTTGAGAGTTTTACTCAGGTTGAGTATCTCATTCAATTTGGATGATCCAGTGTTGAGTTTTTTCAAGGTGGTATCGGCAAGAGCTAATTTTTCCTTGATTTTATCCAGCTCGAAGTCCTTCTTGGTGAGTTGGACTTCAAGAGGAGTCAATCCGGCCTTCATCTCCTGATCTCTTTGGTTAGGAACATCACCAACTTGTTCTCTTTTTTACATTCTTCAAGTAATTCCTCGTAGAGATTCTTTAAGCCTTCAATGAGCTCACCCTTGCTAACCTCCTCTTCTTGTATGTTTCCTGAATCAAGATTAGTAGAACCTATAAAACATACCGCATTAGGAAAACCAAAATTGTTATACCTGTTAAGTGTTATCTCCTTTCGTGAAATATTAGTGATAACATCTTTGGTATTCAGGTCGTATGTGGTGACCAACATAACCATATGGTCTGATTTTTTTTCTTGGTCTAGTCCCTCATCTTCATTGTCACTGAGAGACACCCACATGTTCTTTCCCATCTTCCTTAGTACATTTGCACATTTGTTTGCATAGTGACCATAACCCGAGCAAGCATGACATTGAATTGATTCAATGTACATCGGATCTGATCTAGATTGATCAGAGGAAGCCCTTCACAATTGGTTCCCTTTTTGAATAGATGGAAGGACCCTCTTCGGCATTGAATCAACCACCTTAGTTTGCTTCTCCTTTGCTTTAACCTGCACTTGTTCTTTGTTAAACTTTCTAAGCATAGAATTATATTTTTTAGCAAGTAAAGCAACAATAGAATTTTCATCTAATTCTTCAAAGACCTCTTCTTCCTCATCTTTAGCCACATCTGAGGACTGAATTTTCAAAGCAATATTTTTTTCCTTTAGTAGCCTCAGTTTGATCAGCAAGATTTAACTCAAAATTTTGCAAAATGCTCATTAAAGAGTTTATGTCCATAGTGGCAAGATTGTGAGCCTCTTCAATTGAAGAAACTTTTATGTTAAAACGTTCAGGAAGGGTTCTAATAGCTTTTGAAATGAGTTGTTTGTTTGTAAAAGGTTCACCTAAAACTTGACACTCACTAGTAATAACTATTAATTTTTCAAAATATGAAGTGATATCTTCATTTTCACCCATCCTTAGTCGTTCAAATTCGCTAGTGAGCCTTCGAAGCTTGGTTTCACGCATACTACTATCACCTTCACAAAATCTTTGTAAAATATCCCAAGCTTCCTTAGCATTGGAAGTATTTTGAATGAGTTTAAAAACATGCATATCGACCCAGTCATAAATAGCATTAAAGGCTTTTTCATTTAAACTAGCAAGGTTATTCTCTTCATTAGTCCACTCGGATTCAGGTTTGACTTGAACGCCACCATCTTCATCCAGAGGTAATAATGGAACAGAATAACCATTTGTGATAGATAACCAACACCGAATATCAATTGATTTGATATGCGAACGAAGGCGGATCTTCCAATAGGCATAATTAGCCACATCAAGAACATGAAGTCTTTTCTGATTCGGATTAGCAAGATCGTAGGCCATGATAATTGGAACGTACACTTAGTGTGTCAAGTGGCCAGCTCTGACGCCAATTGAAAATGTCAAAATTGCATGAAAAACAGTAAGTGATATCCTAAGTGATAACAACACTTATGATAGCACTTCTTGTAAGGATCCCGCCCCGCGAAAAATGGATAAGTTTCGGAAGGCGAAATACCAAACACGGTTAACACGCAAAATATAACGGAGTCGCCACATTTGTTAATTATTTCTCCTCTCATCAAAATTGATTAATTTTCTTTGTGATAGATTATGGCCCACTCTAGATAATGGTGAAGAACTACCAAGAGTAGTATCCCTCTTATCTTTAAAGTCCCATTTAATCCAAGAGAACTACCAAGAGTAGTTTTACCCCTTTTTGTTAAACTGATTGCAAAATAAACCCTCCTTGTTAAGTTTCTAACTGATTTCTGTTAAACGTCAGTTTCTCCCATTTTCAAACACACACGCACACACACTTGCACATATTGGTCAACAAACACAAGGGAGACTCGGCTTTGTCCGAGGCGGCTTGGGTGACGTGAAACTCTTCCCAAGACCTAACCTGACCTCCGAACTAATAGAATCTCTAACATTTCCATTTGTTGGGTTAAATAATTAACAAATGTGGCAACTCCATTATGTTTTGCGTGTTTAACGTGTTTGGTATTTCGCCTTCCGAAACATATCCATTTTTCGCGGGGCGGGTTCGTTACACTTCTGGAAAAACACACTTACGAAAAACAATTTGAAAATCAGAAATGCAGCGGAATTTTAAAGGAACAACATATTGTTTTTCTCAAATTATATAAATATATAACTTTAGTGAGCCACAAAGGCAAGATCCACTATATGATAATTCTTTTTAAGTACAAGATCGAAAGTTCCCTATAACTATTACAATTAAGTTCTAAGGAACGAAGAGAAATTAAGTACGAAATTCTATCCTAGCCAAGACACTTTCTTCAACCTAAGTCTTTGAAAGTGGAAAAATTATGGGAGGAAGAATCTTCAAGAACCAGGGAGTGCTTAATCCCTAAAGCAAAGTGTGTTGTTGTTGGTTTGGTTTTTTTTGGTTGATCTTCTTTGTCTTCACCCCTGCATTTATATAGGATGGGGAGTCTTGGAGGTTACTCCTCATGTGTGTGAATATTCGGCGGTGGGAGAGAGAGATTGTGAGTGGTTTCCTCTTTTTGTGCTCACATTCCACAAAAATAGAAACTAATTTCTTGAGTTCCAAGTCCATGCTTCCCCTCCTTGTACTCGGCCGCATCAAAGGTCTTGTACTCTCTTTAAAACCAGCCAACAAGCCTTAACTAAGTCTTCACCATGTTTTTTTTCATTTGCCTATGTGTTTCACATTTAGAAAGTTATTCATAAAATTTCTTTTATGAATAACTAACCATTTTCACTTTAATCTTCACATAACTATCTGTAAAATGGACCAACCAACAAACATATTGCAAGAAATAATATATGATTAGAATAATAATGTTAGATAAAAAGAAATGTGCAACTATCAAAAAATACGTTTGGATAGCATCTGGGAAGTGATGGCAACACTTATGATAGCATCCGTTTCTACACTTACAGTTTTAGATTTTAAATTATATACCTAGATGACCTTTGATTGATTGAGATTCATATTTAATTTTTGATTTAAAGACAATAACTTTTCCATTGCATGTATTTCCATGTGAAGGTTTCTCACATGCCAAAGAGTAAAAGTCTCCAGTAAATTGATTTAATTTCGATTGTATAATAAAATTGTAATGCATGTTTGTTTTATTAATTTTAAATACATAGTTCACCTTTTGTTCTTTATAATGTTCAATTCTTTTTTAATTGATGAAAAATGCAAAAATTAGTTCATGTAACATCTGATTTGTTTTTTTATTTTGTACCACAACTTTGTTGTACCAAGTTTATCTTGGTTGGTACACGGTATAGACAAAATACACTTGGTGTACCAACCAAGCCACCCCTAGTGGCAAGCATCTCAAAAGGCGAGGAGAGTGCTTAATACCATCTCTATTCGTAACTTAGCTCCAGAACCATTTCAAATTCAAAATAATTTTTTATCTCTATTTTCTTAAAATAATATGAGGTGGCGAATCTTGCGGTTTTGAAAACTCTGAGGGTATCATTTTGAATAATCGAACGCATTCAAAGAGCATGAACATGAGGTAAACTCGTTGTTCTAGGCATCGATGGGTCGACCACGAGCGTGGGCTCTCACGCAACTAGCAATCGACATTTTCAATTGTTGAATACAAGGTCCATCAAGGGGCAAGCTCGGGGTGGAACCATCCAAAAAAACTAAATTTCTAACAAGCTCCGGGGGCGGTGTGCATGACAGTAGTCCAATCAGCATAGGTATCACCACAGAATCGTGTAGGAGACATGAAATTGCATATCCTATTTGAGGAGGAAAATAATAAGAAGAATTGTATTCAATTTTATTCGGTGGTTGGGTGGTATGTTCACAAAAGATTAATACTCCCTCCGTCCCGGTTTAAGGTTTTTAGTATGACTTTACACGCTTATTAAGGAACCAAAGCAAATATGAGTCAAGAATAGTAATATATGAAGTATATAATTGTCTATTCATAAGGCAAGTGGGTGAAAAAATAGATGGGTAAGTGATTTTATTTTTGTAATATATGAACTTTAACGAGCCGAGCTCGAGCTTAGACATTTTTTTAAGAAAAATATGGTCTTAACGAGCTTGTCGAGCCGAATTTGAGCTTATCAAGCCGAGTTCGAGCCGTTCAAAGACAAAAATTCAATTTTAATCAGCTTATCGAGCCGAACTTGAGCTTTTAACGAGCTAGACGAGCCGAACACGGTCAGCTAGATAACAAAAAAGAGCTTGACAATCGGTTCGAGCTTGACTCGAGCTACACCTCGAGCTCACTCGAGCTCGAGCTTTCACGAGCTGAGCCCGAGCCGAGCTCGAGCCAGCTCGGTTCATATAACAGCCCTATATAAAAGAATCAATTTAGGGTTGTAATCATTTTGGTTTTTTATTGATCAATTATATGATTATATATGTGTAAAATAGTTTGCTTCCTACACAACTCCAAAATAAGAAGGTAGCCGCTAAGTACGGGAAAGACAATCAGCCTAAAATAAAGACCTAGTGTAGACACCCCAATTTGAACGTTCATTCATAATCACACTACATCTGTGTCTCGCCTTTGATTTGGGTCGAAACTCGTTAAGTTTGACATATCTCGTTAAGTTTCTGACTGACTTCATTAGTTAGGGGCCAAAATGAACATTAAAACTCTTGCAGAGGGCAAAATTGTGATTCAAACACAAGATGCCTCATACGAGACATCTAATGTCCTCGTACGAGACATCTAATGTCCTCGTACGAGACATCTAATGTCTCATACGAGATATCCCCCTTAACAAACGGGTTTTCAGAAGTTTCCTTGTTGGTTTCAACCCCGTTTCTTGGCAAAGACTCCTCAATTCGGGAAAGATGGAAAGGGCGATCTGAGAGTCCAAATTCAACCTCTTGGGAATTACATCTTTGATTCCTATTCAAACTTACCTCCTTGACTTGATCCCTATGTCTTTAAACCCTATAAATATAGAGGTCATTAATCAAATCAGGGGTAATGATTGGCAATCAAAAGGACACTCAAAGTCTGATCAAAACACTCCCATAATCAACCTCTCTCCCTCACCCACAAAATTCACAACCCCATAACACAATTCAAGTCAAGCTCTTTGGATCATCAAGGCCTTTTGTCAAGGCCATCCATAGGATTCTCGATGAAGAATACAAGGCCTATTTATAGCCTTGAATTAAAGAGGTAGTTGTTTGAATTCTTGGTGGACAAGTTTGGAAGATAATGAGCTAGAGAATTCTGATTGGAGCTCATTTCTTTGTTGTCTTTTAGTTGCAGAAGTTAGTGGTCAAGATGTACTATCTTGTACCAAACATAACGACCAAATTCAAATTTGAATTTTTCAACGTTCTAATTTAACCAAGTGATTTGGACACTAGTGTGACCATGGTTAATTAGAATCAAACTTGTCTTCTCTAGGTCTTTACCAAGTTGTGCGGTAGCTTGGAGGCCTGCGGTAGCTTGTCCCTTGAAGTAGCATGGAGCATGCGGTAGCTTGGAGAATTCGGTAGCTACCTATGCGGTAGCTACCTGTGCGGTAGCATACTCAGCAGCAGCTTGATTGAGGTAGACAAACTTAGCTTTTCAACAACAGCAGCAGCAGCAGTTTTTCAAAATTTGAGGGGCGATCTTCTAAGACTAAGTAAACTAAAAATGGACTTAACTAATGAAGTTATAAAACTTCTTACAATAAAACCTAAAGTTCAAAAAAGTTAAATAAGGCTATGGGATCAATCAAATTAAAGGTAATAGGAGTGGTTTATAATATGCATACCCAATACCCAGCCATTGAAAAACTCAAGATCAGAACCAAGTCTTTTCCATTTTACCCAGATTGGTGTAAAATATGGGGTAACGACAGGGCAACTGGAGAGTTTTCCGAAACTCCTAATGATGTTGTTGAGGAGATGAATCAAAGTAGAGTTGGAACTGGTATGAAATTCATGATCCGGATGTTCCTAATGTTGGACTAGAGGACATAGATTCTTTTGTGCCTCTTAGTCAAAGTAAGCTACCCGGGAAAAAGGTGTTTCAACCAAGGAAGCGTAAGAGGGTGAATGAAGAGATAGGGAAGGAAATGAACAAGAATTGGGAAAGTGGGTCTAAAGGAGTAAACCGAGTAGCAGATTCATTAGAGGTAATGTCCACGCGTTTGGGGCATGAGAAAGATCAAATAAATAAAGGGGACTAACTTGACGAGTTGATTGAACCACTTTGATTTACTATGCAGCAACGAACGTACATAGTAATTCAGCTAGCCAAGAATCCCCTTATAATTGATGCCTTTTGCGGCCTTAAAACCAATGAGGCACATCTTGAGATGATGCGAGTGATCCTCTATAACGATGGTATCTAAATTTCTATCTTGCATTATTGTTACATTCATGATCAATACTTATACTGAATCATGTTCTTATATTTTTGAATTATATATTTCTTATGAATTTTATTTTTTAAGGTTAGATGGATACGTTTCACTGGTTAGATTATTTTGATTCTTGAAACAAGAATTTGGAAATTCATATTCAGTTTTATTATGTTTTTAGTTTTAAATCTGATATATTTTATCTTTTATGGAATGCCATCATTTACAACTTACTTTTGTAGACATATTGTTAAGATCATGGAAACATGATGATATGTGTGTATGTGTTTGAGATTTTGTAGTTTCAAGAGAGTTAGTTTGGATTAAAATGTGAAGGAGAAAAAGAGTATGTTGATGGGCATTACCTTGAAAGTAATGTGCAGTAGGCATGTTTCTTGGAGGAGAAGTGCTAATGACTATGATAGGGAAGCAATGGGAGGTTATGCTTTTAGTTAACAGTAGTTTTCAAGTAACCATGGTTTATACCTTTTGGGACGGAATAAGTATGATTGTTATAGTTTGTTAGAGCAAAATATACATAAGAACGATGGCAAGCGAAATAATCAAATACGAACACAAGAATTTACGTAGTTCACCAACTTGGCTACGTCCACGGGCGGAGGGAGACTATATTACTTTCAATGAACAATTACAAAAGACAATCTCTCTAATTTAGTTGCACAAATTATTTAGGCAAATAATTACGTCAACCTAAATCCTAGATCTCTACTTGTAACTCTCAAAGATGACTGGCTAAAAATATTATGCTAGGGGAGGGATTATATATATAGTCATAAATACTAGAAACCCAAAAGGAAGAGGAAACCTATTTCTTGAGCACAAAGTAAATCTATTCTAATTACAAATCTACTTCCTAATTCTAGAATAATTCTTTACACAAATAAGAGTACTAATTAATTTAGGGCAGAAGGAGTTAAAATCCTTATCGATCAACAAAACAAAAAAGTACCTCAACATTCTTTGTTTGTTTCATGCGCCAATTCCTTAGCCAACCAACAAAGAAAAACACTTAGGCCCAATTAAACGTCCACAACCCATTCGGTATCTCGACGTATGGAAGTAGCTTAGAGCCTTTGCCACAATTGCTGCGCAGGCTCAGATTCTATGGCCATGGGTCTTGGCTATCGCCACATTTCTTCGTCTCAAATAAAAATACTTGTCACATACATATCCTTAATCAATCACCATTAATTCAAAGGGATATTCCCAACAATCTCCACCTTGACTTTGAATCTCCCGGAACTATAATTTATATCCACGAACCGACCCCAACTCCACCTTAAGTTGAATCCTCCGCTTCCGAATATATCTCTCCACCTCCGCCACCGCTTTTTGTCTTTGTCAAGACCCAATCTTTGTTCACCCAAGAACAACCATGTTTACTTAGTCAAGCAAACCATCTTCTCAACTTGTTCAATGAATTTCATGTCTGCCGCTAATTTAGAGACATATTTTTGAGTCTGTCTCTAAATTCGAGATAGGTTCAAAAATCTGTCTCTAAATTAGAGACATATTTTGAATCTGTCTTTATTTTTAGAGATATATACAAACGCTGTCTCTAATTAAGAGACAAATTTACAATCCGTCTCTAAATTTATAGACAGATTTCGTAGATGTAGCTCAATTTAGAGACAGATGTTAACGTAGCTAAATTTGGAGATAGATTTATAATCCATTGCTAAATTTAGAGACAGATTTATAGAATCTGTAGCTAAATTCAAAGACAAATGTTGAATTTGTAGCTAAATTTATTATACATTAAGGTATAATTTAGAGTCTAGAGTGTTTAGAGTTTAGGGTATGAAGTATAAAGTAGTTAGTTTTGAGTTTTTTTAGGTATTTTTAATAATTTATTATTTTAATTATTTTAACATGCATACTTCGAGTTTAAAATGTCAATGCTACTATTCGTAACAATGAAACAATAACAAGTTTAAAATTGCTTGTGACTATCAACATTTTCATAAAATTATGGTCAAATTGATTGGATTGACCAAATGAATAGTGAAAAGTGCACATTGAACTGAGACGGAGGTTAGTACTTATTATCAATAACGTTGATAAAAATTATTTGAAGGGTTATGAATTTAGGATATTGGATATAAGTAATTTAGGTTAGTAATTTTTTAAAAGTTAAATTATTATTGTTTATAAGTAATTTTTTTTCAATTTGTACTATTATTCGTATGTTAAACATTTATTATTCAATTATTACTTACTATCAATAATATTTGTAAAGATATTTTTTTACATAGTAAATGGTTCAAGGTATGCATAGAATTTAGGGTATATGGTTTAGGAGTTTAAGTTAGGACTTAGGATATATAGTATATTCGATTTGGGTTTCGAGTGCGGGGGTTGGAAATATTGATAAGCATTACTAATAAACATATGTAATTAAGTCAATACAATTAATTATTCACATGGATCACCATCATTGCCATCTATAATGTAACATTTAAATTAAATCCAATGGCTCATATTTTAACCATCATTTTCACTTGGATCACCACTCATTTTATTCAACCAACACTACTATTTACCCCTCTAATTATCTCTCTTTATTTTCTACCACACATTTTCTTTATTTTATTAGTATTCCTTGGTTATTTATTGTGCTTTTTTTTGTCTCAATTCACATGAAAATGAGGGAGTAGGGTTTAGGGTATATGATATAAATATGATTTGAGCTATAGTGTTTAGAGTATGAGGTTATATGGTATTTTCAATTTAGTATTTAAATAAAAATAATTGTTCCGATTAAAATTTTAAAAATTGATATTGAAAGTATTATAAATGGTAATACAATAATAATTGTTAAATTTTCATTAATATTATTACATTATATTTAAATTATTAGTTAAAGTTTAATCAGGTTGACCACTGATTGACTTCTAGTCTCACTTATGGTGGGACGGAGGGAGTTTATAGTAATAATCATTATTATAATTTATTTTTAAGTTCAATTATTATTATTGTCAAATGTCAATAGCTGTTTTATAATTTATGACTACTATTATTCTAATAAATGGCATTTTTTAACCATCAATTTCACTTGGATCCCCATCTCAACCTTCCATTACACTTGAATCTAATGGCTCATATTTTAATCATCAATTTCACTTGGATCCCCATCTCAACCCTCTATTACACTTGAATCTAATGTCTCATATTTTACCCATTTCACTAACTTATTACACCCACTCTTCACCACAAAAAGACTTTGACTCACCTCAATTTTTTATCCAGCCACATTTTTTACAAACCCTACTCTCCCTCTCTCTCTCTCTCTCTTCTTCACCACACCCATTTCTTCATCCGCCGCCTGTTGGAGTAGAGATCCTCAAAGGAACAAAAAGGAGAATTCCAGGCGGAGGGAGCGAGCGGGCGCTCGGTGACCAGCAGGCGGGCGCTCATTTGGACAGAAGGTTGGTCCTTTGGAAAATCCATATCGAGCGGGCGCTTGGGGTAGTCCAGGCGGGCGCCTGGTCCGCTGGCGGGATTTCGGGACTCTTTTCTGTTTAGGTTTAGATCTTATTCCAGGGCATGTATTTAAGCAATGTTCCGCCCCCAAACTCATTGTAACTTCAAGATAACATATTATAGTGCAAGATCCTGGCTTGGTAGTGCTCCCAGACGTAGTCAAATATATTGACGAATTTGGTAAACAATTTCTGTGTATTTTCTTGCTTTGATTTCTTGTGCTTTGTTTGAGGTGCTTCTATTGTTCTTGCGATTTGCTTGGGTAGTGGAGGGCCATATCCACAACAACTGGTATCAAGAGCTCTGGTTAGAGATCAGGGTTAATCGATCGATTGGTTTATCGGACGATTAGGGTTTGTCAAGCAATCAAGAATGGGCAAGGATAAACAAGCGGTGGAGAAATTCGATGGGTCTGACTACGGGTTTTGGAGGATGCAAATAGAGGATCTCTTGTACAACAAAGATCTCTATAAGCCTCTCAAGGGAGTCAAGCCGGAAGGAGAAAATCAAGAAGATTTGGATCTCATGGATCGGAAAGCCCTAGGGGTGGTTAGATCTACTTTGTCAAAGTGGATCGCGAAGACTACCAAGAAGGCAAAAACCACAAAGGAGCTATTGGATTATATTACTGAGAGATTTAAAACTCCATCTGCTGCAAACAAGGTTGATTTGATACGCAAGATGGGTAGTCTCAAGATGCAAGAGGGAGGATCCTTAGCTAAACACATCGATGAGTTTATGGATGTTATAGACTCATTGACTGCGTTGGATGTTACGTTTGATGATGAGGTTCATACGTGTTTGTTGCTAGCGTCTTTACCAGGAAGTTGGAGCGGAACGGTGACAGCGATCAATGCTTCAGCGTGTAAGAACAAATTGAAGTATGATGATGTTAAAGACTTTCTGTTGGGCGAGGAAAATCGTTTGAAGAAATTGGGGACATCGTCTACTTCAGGATCAGCCTTAGCTACTACTAGCAGGGGAAGGCCGGGTACTAGCAATAAGGGGAGAACTGAATCAAGGGAAAACGTAGTGGGTGGTAAGGGCAAGGCCGTGGAGATCAGAGATAAACCAAGGGTCGCGAAAGGATCGGTGCAGTGTTATCATTGGAAGGAGTTAGGACACTACAAGAAGGATTGTCCCAATCGTGGGGGCAATTCGGCGAATGTGACAGTCGAATGTGATGATGTACTGGTTCTGGGTGTTAGTAGTTCACTTGAATCATGGGTGCTCGATTCGGGGGCATCATTCCACTCTTGCGGGCATGCAGAAGAGTTGGAGAATTATACTTCCGGTGATTTCGGTAAGGTCTATCTGGCGGATGGCGAGCCTTTGGAAATCAAGGGGAAGGGGGATGTCAGAATAGGAGCATCGGACGGGAAGGTCTTACATCTACGCGGGGTCAGACACATTCTAGGTTTGCAGAAGAACCTGCTATCAGTTGGGCAGTTGGATGAAGAAGGTTACAAGGTAACTTTTGGCTGCAGGAACTGGGTTATTACCAAGGAGGATTCGGAGATCGCTCGGGGTAATAAAGAAGGGACATTGTATTTAGCGAATAACACCAAGGATAGTATCGCGGTGGCGTCAGCCAAGGGTGATACAGATTTGTGGCACTGTCGATTGGGTCACATGAGTGAGAAGGGGATGAAAGTACTTTGCTCAAACGGAAGACTACCGGGTTTGAAGACAGTCGACGTGGGGATTTGCGAAGATTGTGTGTTTGGAAAACAGGCGAGGAGTAATTTATCGAGGACAGGTAGGGATTTGAGGGAAGCAAAGTTGGATTTGGTCCACACGGATTTGTGGGGGCCGGCCCCGGTAACTTCTCTAGGTGGTGCGTCATATTACATGTCGTTCATTGATGATTCGATAAGGAAAGTCTGGGTTAATTTCTTGAAACACAATGATGAGGCATTCGAGGTGTTTAAGAAATGGAAGGCTTTGGTGGAGAATCAAACGGGACTTAAGCTTAAGTACTTGAGGTTAGATAACGGAGGGGAGTATGAGCTCGGGGAGTTTAAGGAATACTGTGCAGCGAATGGCATTCGCATGGAGAAGACTCCAAAGGGCTCACCACAACACAATGGGGTTGCAGAGAGGATGAACAGGACATTGAACAAGCGGGCTAGAAGTATGAGGTTGAAGTGTGGGCTTCCGAATACGTTCTGGGCATATGCAGTTGACACGGCTGCTTTCTTGATCAATCGGGGACCATCGGTACCATTGGAGAATGAAATTCCAGAGGAAGCATGTAGTGGCAAGCAGGTAAATCTGTCCTTTCTTCGCATATTTGGCTGCGTTTCATATGTTCATATTGATTCTGTTGATAGAACTAAGTTAGATGCAAAATCTGTAAAATGTACGTTTATTGGGTATGGCGGGGATGACTTCGGGTATAAGTTTTGGGATGACCAAAACCATAAAATTATTCGTAGTTGAGATGTGGTATTCAATGAACAGGTATTGTACAAGGACAGAAAGGGGGCATCTGATGATATTAGTTCGGAACCGGAGGTTGTAGAGGTGGATATTCCAGACTCGGGTGGGAGCAGGACGGTTCATGATGACCAAGGTCAGGGGGTCACTGAAGATGAACCACATACTCCAGAACCGGATATTCCGCTGCGAAGATCCAGCAGATTGCGTGGATCACCTGACAGGTATACTCCTTCAAATTACTATTTGTTGCTGACAGATAGTGGTGAGCCGGAATGTTATGCGGAGGCTGTTCGTAGTGCACTTTGTGATAAGTGGAAAACTGCGATGGATGATGAGATGGACTCATTGAAAGCCAATAAAACTTGGGAGTTGATTAAACTGCCTAAGGGAAAGAAGGCATTGCATAACAAGTGGGTTTACAGGATCAAGGAGGAAGCAAACGGCAGTAAGTGTTACAAGGCAAGGTTGGTTGTAAAAGGGTTTCAGCAAAAGTACGGTATTGACTACACCAAGGTATTCACTCCTGTTGTGAAGATGACCACTATCAGAATGGTTCTGGGGATAGTAGTGGCAGATAACTTGTTGCTGGAACAGATGGATGTAAAGACGGCCTTTCTTCATGGTGATTTGGAGGAAGAAATTTACATGGTACAACCAGAGGGTTACTTGTCTAAGGGTAGCAAGGAACTGGTTTGCAGGTTGACTAAGAGCTTGTATGGCCTTAAACAAGCTCCTAGGCAGTGGTACAGGAAGTTCGATGGATTCATGCACGATATTGATTTTATCAGATGTGAGGTGGATCATTGTTGCTACTTCAAGAACACGGATAATGGGTATATAATCTTGTTGTTATATGTGGATGACATGTTAATAGCGGGCTCTAGCAGTAGAGAGGTAAACAGATTGAAGGCTAAGTTGTCAGAACGGTTCGAGATGAAGGATTTGGGGGAGGCTAGAAAAATCTTGGGCATGCGGATTGACCGGAATAGGGAGTCGGGTAAGTTGGTTCTTTCACAAGCAGAATACGTTGAGAAAGTCTTGGCAAGGTTTTGCATGGAAGAGGCGAAGCCAACAGGGACACCATTGGGTATGCACTTCAACCTATCCGAGAAGGACTCACCTAAGGGCAAGGAGGAGCGTGACAAGATGGAGAGGACTCCATATGCTTCGGCAGTGGGGAGTCTAATGTATGCAATGGTGTGTACAAGGCCAGACATTGCACATGCGGTGGGAGTAGTCAGCCGGTACATGGGCAATTCAGGGAAGCAACACTGGGAAGCGGTTAAATGGATCCTGTGTTACTTGAAGGGTACTGCTGGTAAGGCTCTGTGTTTCTCAAGCAAGGATGTCGTGTTAGCGGGTTATGTGGATGCGGATTTGGCATCAAGTGATCTGGACAAGAGGAGAAGTACCACAGGTTATGTTTTCACATTGGGTGGTACGGCAATCTCCTGGGCTTCTAAATTGCAGAAGATCGTAGCTCAGTCGACTTCAGAAGCAGAATATGTGGCAGTAACCGAGGCAAGTAAAGAGATGGTATGGTTGCAGAACTTCTTGGGTGAACTTGGGAAGACGCGAAGTGGTAATGCTGTCTACAGTGACAGTCAGAGTGCAATACATTTGGAAAGGAATCCGGCGTTTCATTCTAGGACGAAGCACATTGAACTGAGGTTTCACTACATCAGGCATCTCTTGGAGAGGAAGATCTTAAGGCTGGAGAAGATTTTGGGATCGGAGAACCCGGTTGACATGTTGACCAAGGTGGTAAACCTTGAAAAGTTGAAGCTATGTAAAGCTTCAATTGGGCTTGGAGAATAGGAGAGCAGGAAGGCACTACCATGTTCGAGGTGAGCACTAGGACGACACCAAGGATGAGTTGAAGACGGATACGGGGTTTGTATATGCGGTTGATCTCTAGGTGGGAGATTGTTGGAGTAGAGATCCTCAAAGGAACAAAAAGGAGAATTCCAGGCGGAGGGAGCGAGCGGGCGCTCGGTGACCAGCAGGCGGGCGCTCATTTGGACAGAAGGTTGGTCCTTTGGAAAATCCATATCGAGCGGGCGCTTGGGGTAGTCCAGGCGGGCGCCTGGTCCGCTGACGGGATTTCGGGACTCTTTTCTGTTTAGGTTTAGATCTTATTCCAGGGCATGTATTTAAGCAATGTTCCGCCCCCAAACTCATTGTAACTTCAAGATAACATATTATAGTGCAAGATCTTGGCTTGGTAGTGCCCCCAGACGTAGTCAAATATATTGACGAACTGGGTAAACAATTTCTGTGTCTTTTCTTGCTTTGATTTCTTGTGCTTTGTTTGTGGTGCTTTTATTGTTCTTGCGATTTGCTTGGGTAATGGAGGGCTATATCCACAACACCGCCTCCTCTCTTCCCTCCGCCCCCAGCCCACTTCTCCTTCCCTCCGCCTCTGTCTACTACCCCCTTCCTTCTTCCCTCACCCTATTTCCCCTTTCCTCCTTCCTTCCGTCACCGCTGCCACCAACAACAGCGCCGCCGCCAACAATGGCGCCACCATGACACCGAAAGCGTCACCACGGGCACTAATCCTCCCACAGCTGTCCGCCGTCATCCCCCCCACCCCCGTCATCCTTCCACCGTCGCTCCAAGACCTTGGTTTCGGAATCATCCTCCTGTAAGTCATTCCCTTGCTCTCTCTTTCTCTCTCTCTCTTTTCTCACTCGGATCTGTATGTTCTCATACATATCAATGCTGATCCGGTTTATATGTGTATGTGTGTGTAGATCCACTGATTTTTACAGATCTGGTGTTGAATTTATAATGACAATCTCTTGTTTGGTGGTGGTGGTGGTAGGAAGGGTAGTGGTAGCAGTGTGGTGGTGTTCGGTGGTTTACAGTGATCGTGATGATGGGGCGTTAATGGTGGTGATGATGGTTTGTTTCTGGCGGCGGCGACGTGAGGGCGGTGGCGGCGTGATGGTGGTGGTGGCGGCTGGGTGTTGGGATAACAGTTCAATAGAGTGATAAAAGATTTGTTTGTTTTTTTAACAAAGTGGTATTAAAAGATTGAAATGTAAATTTTGGTGTTGATTTTTCATTTGTAACAAATTTGAAATTTGAGTTGTAATAAAATGTATGGATTTATTGTATAGATTTATTAGGAATTGAGTATTTCGATATTTTTTATTGATGTATTTTGACATTTTCCAATTTATTATTATTGTTTATTTAATTAAGTATTTTTTGTTTGAAAAATTCTTTAATTAAGTATTAATAACATTATAAATTATTTTTTATAATATATTCAGCATATATATGTATATTTAAAAACGTATTAATATATATTTTTATATATATATATATATATATATATATGATTTTTTTTAATATAATTGATAAATTTAGAGACAGAAATTACTGTCTCCAATTTAGAGACAGAAACGTTTTGTTTCTAAATTAAAATCAGTTACAATCAATTCTGTAGCTAATCCGTAGGCCCAGGTAGGTCGCTAATAAATATGTCGCTATTCTGACTCTAAATTAGAGATGAAACATTTTGTCTCTAATTTAGAGACAGACAGTTCTGTCTCTAAATTAGAGACAGAATGTTCCGTCTCTTTTTAGCTACAGAATAGCGATAGATTTATTAGCGACCTACCTGGGCCTACGGATTAGCTACAGAATCAATTTGTCGCTGATTTTCAATTAGAGACAGAATCTTCGTTTTAGCTACAGATTTTGCCATCTCTAAAACGCGTTTTTCTTGTAGTGCTTGCCCTTACTGAGAAAGGACTTGGAATCCGTTTCCGAAGGTTTGACCTCTTGGTTGATAACCTCAAGGTTGTGGTTGCAAACGTTGAAGCTGGTGAAGATATAGTTTACCATCTCCAGTGCTGGGGACATTCTTAAAGCACTCTAGATGAATTTCCTACCTTCTTTTGTTAATGAAATTTGGTTTATGGTAAAACCAGTATATTAGTATTTCCTACCTTCTTTAGTTGCTGAACTTGGTCTTTGGTCTCTGGTGTACTGATGAATTCAAGTATTAAAGATTTGAAGGTCTTTATATATATATAAAAAAAGGTGTTTGATTGTATAAACTGTGTAAGACATATATAAACATATGCCAGCAGTTAAACACTTTCGTGGTTAATATATTATAGGGGTATTCTTGGAAATATATAATAAAATGAAAGATATTATTTAACTGATAGATAAGATTTTGGATAAAGATAGAAATAAACCAATTCAATCCTAGTACTACTAAACACCCTATACATGGTTATTAATTTAATGGAAAAATAATCAGGAGGTTATTAGTACTTGAACTAATAATACAAGTTAATCCTGAAGGGCTACCAAACGAGCCATTAATGATTTATTAATTACAAAGTTGAATGTAACAACTAGAATTCTGTATTGTTTTTTGTAAGAGAAAGTAACTATTGAAATAGAACCGATTATGTACATGAATTCTTACTCTTTTATTTTAAAGAAAAAAGGGTAACATTCATTCTACAAACACTATTACATTCCTGTATAGCAAATTATACTCATATATATATAGACTGTTACATTTCAATTATTACTTTTTGTAAATAAAAAAACTATTAAACTATTTAAATTTTTTCTCCAAAACTACTATTACAATTCATAATAAAAATGTTACTTTTCAAAATTCCGTTTTGATATTTTCATGAAAAGTTTTAACATTTCAAGCGACGAACACCTCATTTCTTTTGTTTGTTAAAAAAATATGATTTTACAAAAATAATTTAAAATTATATCATGACCTATGTAGTTTGATTCATGTTGTCGAAACGAACACAATGGTGTTTTCGGATTTTTTTCGATTTCAAAATCTCAAGATATTTCATAATAAAATTATTGGAAGTTTTTTTTTAAAAAAAATACGCCACATGGCGCTTGCTGGGGAGGCGGGTAAGGCTCGGCAGGCGCAGATCTGGGTAGGCAAGCTAGTGCGAAAAAGCCACTATCTTATTAATTGGCTAACACAGTCCTTTCTATTATCAATACTTCATTAGCATAGAAACCCATGTCCTAAAAATCCTATTTTTCTAAAACTAAAACTTGAATATTGAAACTGTATCACCTCATGTGGGCTTCAACGGCCTGTGGAATGTCAAGCCCATGTAATTTTTCTGATGGAAATTATGCAGTGGGCAAGTCAAGCAAAGACTATATTTCAAGATGAGATACAATAAATAAGTGACTTATCTTGATTATATTATTTAGGTCTTCTAGTCTATATGCTTCTCATTTTAATTTTAATTTTATTTTTTGCTTTTTGCAACTTTTTCCTGATTATTTTCATTCAATGAATCTCTCTTCTGATACTTGCACTCTTAATATTTTAATAAAATGGTAGATATATTGTTTTGAGATGAGATTGTGTATTAAGTTGTTGAATGGGATTGGTATATTGTAGTGTTCTTGATTGGAATAGGTATATGGAATGAACATTGGAATAAGGCTACAATTATGGTAACATTTACCTTCTTGTGTTTGTATCAAATGATGATTTGGATACTCTTCTTATGAGCTTTCGATACATTTCATTATTGAATTGTATTTAGTTTGGTATATTGTGTGCTTCCGCATTTTTATAGATTTGGTTTTCTTACTGAGTTAAACTCACTCTTATTTGTTTTATTATTGAAATAGGAAAAGTCTAGCTATAGAAGACCAAAATATCAAGTGAAGATAGAAGGGGAAACAAATGGGTAGTTCATCAATGTCTTTGACCTATTGTCATAGGAAATGAAGTTTATGTATAAATTTGTTTAGGGCCATATGTATGGCTTAATGTGTGTATGAAATCGGTTAGCTCCTAGTAAAATCTATGTTGTATATGTTTGTACAAGAGTTCCTTAAGACTCTTGATGTCCTAGTTGTTGTAGCCATGTTAGTGTGTGGTTCAAGAGTTGTATTACTCTTGGTTGTATTGTGTTGATTAAAAGGAATTTTTTTTTTAGTCACCGGTTTCAAGAGTTGTGATGTCATGTGGACATCATTCAAGTTAAATAAGTTGTAAATTTGGAGGCTATTTTTCGGGGCTTGACAGTTGGTATCAGAGCTTAGGCTTGGCCTTAAAGCTTATAGCTTGGCCGAGATAGAATTCTTGGTCTTTGAGTTATGTGTCAAGTGTTAAATTGGGGAGAAATGGTTGTGAGTAGATGATAGAAATATTTTATGAAAATGTTTGTTGTTTGAAAGTTTAGAGTCTATTTTGATAGACCTATTTTTCATTTCATTATTTGAGATAATGAAACTGTTCACATTGGTAAGATGTTGGAGTCCATAAGGTGGACTTATGGTCATTTTATGTATTTGTGGAATTTATGTATGACTAAGAGTCATAAATTGCCTAAGTATTGGTATATATTGAAACTAATTGTGTTACTTATGCTAATTTGAATGGGTTATATGTTTTCAAGATGGGAGTCTACTTGATAGACTCTTAGCTTTTGCATAAATAGTACAAGTAAATGGTGAATAAATGGAATATATTTCCTTATATACTACTATATGTATGTGATAAGATGGAGAATAATTGGTAATCAAGTGAGAAATACATTGCGTGTTTAATAGTAAAAGTCTATTTTGTAGAGTTGTGATGTACTCCCTCCGTCCCAGCTCACTTGAGACTTTTTGACCAAAACTGGTCAACTTAAGATCGGTTTGACCAACACTTTATAGAAATATTTATGATCCGAACAAAAATTTAAAAAATGTAAAATGACCACCATTAAAAATCCTCTCAATAACAATTTTTAAAAAGTTTTTTGGAACATAAATATTTCTATAAAGTGTTGATCAAACCGACATTAAGTTGACCAGTTTTGGTCAAAAAGTCTCAAGTGAGCTGGGACGGAGGGAGTATTCATCTACTTGTAACAAAGAAACTTGTTTCCAAAGAACCATTTACTTGAGTCTTATCAACTATGTTGGAATTTTGAGGACAAAATTCTTTTAAGGTGGATGTATTGTGATGATCATGAATTCTTGAAATTCATAATCATCTTATATTAATGATTCAAGTCTAATCCTAATGCCAAGATTAAGAAATTTGGAATTTTCTGTAGTTAAAAACATGTCAATTGACATGGTGCAAGGTACAAGTGATGTGTTAAATGTGAATTGAGATGTGGTTTGAGCATGAAAATGCCCATTATGTGTCATTTGGTGGTTTCATGAAGTGGATGTGTGAAATGGGAAGAAATTATGTGAATGAGAATGAATTAATTTACATGTGTAAATTATTGTAAAGTGGAAGTGATGGAATTTGAGTCAATTATGTGAGGCAAAGTTAAATTGTGTATGGAAAGGTAGTGTAGATATGTGAAAAATTGCGAGAATATTGTTACGTGATTTACTTTGTTGACCTTGTGTTGACTTAACGAAGCTTTGTTGACTTTAGGGGTAAAATGGTTATTTCAAGTGCGTTTTGGAATTTGAAAAATATTGTGTAGCATTTATTTGGGTTATATGAAAAATTATAGAAAATATGAGAATTTTATGAAATTAGTTGACTTTTGTTTACTTGTGGGTTGACTTGAGTTGACCCGAGGTGGACTTCGTTGACTTCAGGGGAAAAATGGTCATTTTATGACATTTATAAAATTTGAGAGAGTATTTGAGATTTATTGGATTTATTTTGATTTTTATGAATTTTTATGGAATTTATATGAATTTAATGAAAAATTAGGGGAAATATTGACTTTTTGGTCAAAATGGGCAAAATGATAATTTACTAGAAAGTTTGGACCAAAGCAGCCTTGGCATCCTTGTTTTGGTGTCAAGGGCACTTTTGACATGTCATGGTGCATCAAGTATAGTCATGCCAAGGCAAAGGCAAAGGCCTTGCCATGACAACCTCAATGCCCCATTTTTCCTTGCCAATGCAACCTCAATGCCCCATTTTGCCTAGCCATGTGCCTCATTCAGCCCAAGCATGTAAAGGCACCCAAGGGAGATAGGTTAGTAATCTCCAAAAAAGTATATAAATAATGCCAAAATCTTGCGTAAAACGCGTTTTACGAAACGCTTAGGAAAAACGTGTTTTTAAAAAATGCGCGGTGGCATTTTTGTAAATAGTTGGAACTTCTCAACGGTTCTGGATATCGTATAGTGCCTTCTGGATATGAGATTGATATCCAGAAACTGTGAAAGTGATAGCCAGGCGTGTTTGAAAAAAACATGCGATGGCATTTTTGTAAATAGTCAGAACTTTTCAAACGGTTCTGGATGTTAATATAAAGCCTTTTGGATATGAGATTGATAGCCAGAACTTTTGAAAGTGATAGCCAGAAGGGTTCTGGATATCAATATAAAGCCTTCAAGATATCAATATAAAGCCTTCTGGATATGAGATTGATAGCTAGAACCTTTGAAAGTGATAGCCAGAAGGTTTTTTTTGAATTTTTTTTAGAGTAGTAGAAGTTCTAATAGATAGCCTGTAACAATTTTTAGGATGACCAGTTTCTGTGTTACGAATGTCCAGTGAGTGTGTTAATAAGTGCCAGACGATTTTGAAAAACACATTTTTTGAAAAACACGTTTTTCCTATCAAATACTATTTTTAGAATTTCATTGGAATGATTATATTGACAATAGTATTTGGTCGAACTTTACTTGTGTTGACCATCAAAAGGCAAATGAGACATTCTTTCCGGGACGGAGATAGTACATGATTTGCAAAAGGCCTGTTAGATGAGATAACAAATAAGCGTAGTTGTACCTGTAGTGGCGAAGTTGATTTTATGACATCACATGATTAACTTTGTTTTTCATTAATTTTGTGTTTCAGCATGTCCAGTGTGTTACCTTCCCGTGGATGAAGCTATTGCGTTAATGCCAAAAGCCCCATCCTTTTCTCCGGTACTAAAAGAATTGAGCTATATTCATGAAAAAAAAATCAGTTAAAACTGAATTTGGTGGCTCAGAGTTCGGCGGATATCCCTCCCAGAAGCAGAGACTTGACTCTTATGATATAAAAGAGTCAATGTGCGTGCATTGTGGGTATGATTTTCTTGTTTTTTTTTTTAAATTATTATTTTATTTAAAACTTTTGACTCGTTTTTATGTTTTCTAGTAACTTTTGTTAGCAATACTATTACTCAACATCTCCCCCTCTTTCCTGCATATTTTTAATCACTTCTTGTTGCATTTTTACATCAATAGGTTTGTGAAAGGAGATAGGCCTGGACATAAGACAGGGTTCGATATTGACGTTTCTGACCTTGATGAGATGGACGAGTGTCGGGGAGTGGTTGTTGCATCAGCAATATTTGGTACTGGTCTTTATATGGATCCACTATCTTTCATTCTTTGTTAAAACTTCTAATTGGTTAATTTTGGCAGGAGCCTATGATATAATTCATCAGTCAGAAGAATATTAGTGATGCTGCCAAGAAAAAGGCTTGCTTTGTTATGTTCGTGGATGAAGAAACAAAAAAGTATCTAAGAAATACAAGTGATCAGTATAATGGCAATAAGATTGGGTTGTGGAGAGTTGTTGTTGTCCGCAACTTACCATACACAGATCCAAGCCAAAATGGAAAGGTTATATTTTCTGGTCTTATGATTTGCATAATATATTTAAAATAATTGTCCCGCGAAATTAGTTTCCAGGTGGATCTCTATCTATTGTATGTCTAGTTCTCTAGTGAGATTCAATTTGCTACACAGGCGCTAACTTTCTGATGTGCAAGAGCAATATTCCCTCCGTCTCACTAAAGATGCACTTTTTTGTTTTAGGCACGGGGATTAAGAAAATTGGTAAGTGGTGCAAGAGTTGTGGTACAAAAAGTGAAGTAGGGGAGAGAAAGTGGGGTAGGAGAGATAAAGTGGATAGTTGTTGTGAGTATGCAACTGGGTCTCATTGAATAAAGAAGTACTCCCTCTGTCCCTAAATGAGTGTCCATTTTCAAGAAATCTTTGTCCCAAAATGAGTGTCTTTTTTTTAATATAACTTTGTCCCTAAATGTTTTTTTTCGAAATTTTTTTCACCGGTTTCTTTATACGTGCAAAACTAAGTGTTTGGAAATGAGATTACAAGATTATATATGAATATTTGCTACCAAATTGTACAACAAAGTTGAGATTTTCAGTGTCCCTTAAAATGAAATTTGGACACTCATTTAGGGACAGAGATAGTATATTAAATTTTCCATTTTGAGAAAGTTCATTTTTTAGCGGGACACCTTTTTGAGTAAAGAGTGCATCTTTTTGTTGGACGGAGGGAGTATTTGATAATTTCTTGCATATAATCTGAGAAGGGAGCACTGTTTATTCGCATTGCATTGAATTGCTCTCTTCATAGTAGAACTTTAGGGGTTTCACCCATTGTTGCTTCGTCAGTACGGCATTGCACTAAAAAATACTCTTATTATCCCGTTGACAATTGTGGCAGATTCCGAAGCTTCTACTGCATAGGCTTTTCCCAAATGTTAGTTTTGTTATTCGTAGTGCATTTAAACTTAGACAATGATAGTTTTGTTAAATTAATATTCTTTTTATATTGTTTCTGCAATATCTCTATTTGTCAAAAGTGAGTGTTTGTTTCTTCATCACACACACATATAAGAGTTCAGCATTGTTTGATTTCATAAACTGGTTGTGACTACTGAGTATGTCCCAAATTGGTTCAGTATTTTAATTTTAAGTATCTGTTTGTTTCAGTTTTCTCATGTAGTGGAACCCGTTGTCATTTCTTTGTTTTTTTTATTTTTATAGGAAAGAGCCTGCCCTGTCCGAACTGAAAAAAAAGCGGTTGGAGTTCATAGCCGTAGAAAAGGTATGTCTTTGTGTTATTAAGATTATTTGTAGTGATATTGCTCTTAAAAGTACTTTTGTTTAGGAAAGAGCATGCCCTGTGTGAAACAATGCATGGTATTCAAGCTTTTATAGATGAAAAAGAGACTGTATGTTAAAGGGTTTGTGACCAGTTTGTATTTAATGATCATTTTCATGGAAAATGGAGCTTCCATTAGAATGACTGCAATTTTTAAATTACCCAGGTCAATTAAAGTGGTACAACTCACTTGCTGAGATTAACATTGAATTACTAGTTGTCTCCTTTTTTTCAAGAACGAATAAATACATTGTTACAATAATCAGGCCTTAATGATAGCAGCTTTTAATACTTAATAATTATTTTACTATTTTTGCATATAGTAACTAATAACTTATTATCCATTTTTTGCTTTCGCAGGTTGTCATTACTTGGTATAGTTTTTTGGCAGAGCTACTGAATTTGGAAATACATTGAAGATGTATTTTTTTTTCCTTTGAAAGATTGTCATGTATCTAGCTTTCTGTTTTGAGATGGTAAAGACATGTGTTTTTGTTTTTGATATTACGAAGTGGTTACATTGAACTTCGTTATTTGAGGATGTATTGACAATTTTTGTGGTAATCAATTACATATATTTTGATGTAGCATTGTATTTTTGATAGTTTCATTATTATATTAATTATCAATAATGGGGCAGCAAATAAATACAATTTGCAATTGCTGTATAGTGATATTCGGCGACAAAAATATTTGTAGTCGGATGTTGATATTTGGCGACGAAAATAATTCGTAGTAGAAGAACATAGTAATAGCTATAAAAATATTTTTCGTAGTAGCATATAAGGGTAAGGGTATTAGCTATGAAAACTTTTATAGTAAATTATGAAATTATAACGAATGAAATTATTTTTGTAGTGAAAAACAGCTACATGGCGACAAAATATTTTTTCTTGTTAAAGGTACTCATTTGGCTACATAAATTGTTTGTTGGAAAAAATCAATAGCGATGAATTTAATTTTTGTGGCAGAAAGAGATTATCGACGAATTGAGTTTTTTCGTCGTGGACCAATGTTTTATTGCCACAAAAATATTTTCGTCGCCGATACTCTTTAGCGACGTTGCATAGGCGACGAACACGCGACGAAATCCTTTTCGTCGCGAAATGCCTTTAGCTACGAAATTTTATCTTTCTGCGACAAATCGTTTTGTAGCAAAGTCTCATTTTTCTTGTAGATCAGATACATTTATCTATTTATAAGCAAAAAAGGAGAAAACCAAGAATTTTAGATTAAATCCAAGACTGTAAAACTGGAAATTACATGAGTACTAGGATTCGCTGTTCAATACTGCTTAGGAAATTTTGCAACTCCCAAACTCTGTCGTATCTCCCTAGCATCTTTTGTTGTCAATTTCTTTTTAGAAGATTTTGTAGCTCCACTCATGCAATCCTATAAAATAAGATAAGCATCTTAATTCGGTTAGCTCATTATTATCACAAATTCACTCATAAACGGGGACAACTTCTTAATTCAGTACATCGGAACATCCCATCAAAGCCTAGGAATATTGAATTACTAAGGATAAGTGTTAGGCCCTAAATATACTTAACTCAACTTAATCATTATTAAACAAGAGTTTTGATAAAGAAAATAATAAAACATCTCATTCCAACAACTTTTCCTTCACAAACTCGAAGCAATCAAATGCCCCAACGCACCAAGCCAAGACATCAAGATCAGACAGCTAAGACAAACTGCAAATCCTAAAAACTTGTTCCACAAGTCCTAAGCAATTCGACCATCCATTCAAGCCTTATCAACCCTTTACCAGCATTACCTTAATTCAAGTATCAATGATCAGACATTCAAGATACTCATATAGCTCAAATAGTTGAGACACCGAAGATCAGGCAGCTAAGACACCCTAAGCTAGACAACTAAGCCACCACTCCACAAATCTACAAAATTCTAAATGATTGAATGATTACTCAATCATCAAGAGGACAGAATAAGTTGCACGAGCATCTCAGCACTGACAAGAAACAAGTCATTTAAAACCTGACAACTAATTAGTTAAACCTTGACATTTCAGTCAAAGCAACTCTCCTCATTTATACCGCTATCCCCCAAGTCTCAAACGGCTATAGTGCCACACCTATATAATGGAAGCTCACTTGCATGTTGTATATTACCCTTTTTGACCAACCTTACACTCCTTACAACCTTTGCAAGCTAAACAACTATTTCCATCACCAATCCCTTACACCAATAACTTGTTCATATAAGATTTTGTACACTTGTGATTATTTTTATTTCTTATTTTTCTTTGCTTTGGAAAAATCAGCCTTAATTTAAGTGTAACTTAAGAAGAGAGTTATAGGAACTTGCTTTATTGATTCTTGTAAGTCCTGAAAAGAAGATTATAGTGAATTGATCTCATTGTTAGTCAAATTCGGATCTAATGTTGTCACGCCCCGGAAATTCTAAAAATCCATAAATATAAAATTTACACAATTAACATCTCCAAAAATGCTAAAAATACCAAACCGGGCACGTGAATTCAACTATAAAACCAAAACCATCAGACCACACCTCCACAAGATAATAACTCGGAGACTAAAACAAACGCGGAAGCAAGAACAACTTATTAATAATATAACAACTCAACGGACAACGGAATTAATACAATACTGTACTACCTCGATCTCACAACAAAATACATAAAGGCTCCGAAGAGCAACTACTCCAAAAGGAGGTCAACCTGCTCAGAAGGTTCCCGCTACAACGGACTTCACAACGCTACCACTTGATTTCCTGGGGGGGGGGGTTAAGGAAAAACAACATTGAAGGAAACGGGGTGAGAAAAATCTCAGTAAGTTACTAATGCAGTTACAAGGCATAATATCATGCAAAACAACGATATAACTGAACAAGTAAATCATATAACAACAAACGAGAAGCTCCTTATCGCCAACCGTCCCATACCAGTTGGAAATAACGACTAACCCATCATGCAGCACACAAGACTGAAATAAACACGTTACAAAGGATACTGAGCCAAGGTTTCACCAAACGGGTATAACAAAGAAGCCTCTGCGCAGAACCAACCCATCAACCAATCAATCCATCTTCGTAGTAGCATAAACGGCTGAAGATAAGAACCCGGTCAGAACCAACCAATCAATCCATCAACCATAGCAGCATAACAGCTGAAGAGAACCTCGGACAGAACCGACTAATCAATCAATCAACCAATCTTCGTAGTAGTATAAACAGCTGAAGATCACAACCCCGGTACCGGAACCATAACAATGTAACATGTCACAAAGGACAGGGGAGATGACACAAAGTCAAAACCCAAAAAGTTGGCTAGACTACTTCCGAAGGAAGCTAGCTCATCCCAACTAAGGCCAATCTGGAAGAGGAAAATAAGGGCAAAACAATGGATCACATTATAATGGACTCGGCTCGTTGCCATTATAATCTTCCCCATCGCCCGACACAACCACAAATGCCAGCTGGGCTTTCAAATAAACGCTAAGAAATAACACTAGCTCGGTAAACAAATGATTCCAAAGTAGGGAATCATACCAATTAATCACCATAAAGATGCAAACGATTACTCATGAAGAGTTCAGTAACAATGAACACAAGAAGTTTCTCATAAAAGAGTCCAACAACGATAAACGAGATTGCTCATAGAGAGCCCAACAACATTGACCATTAAAACATGATGACTCCAAGATAAGGGACCATACCAAACACATCCTAAAGATGATACCCACGAGTTACTCATAAGGAGCACAACTCAAACGGTCGCTCACAATTGGTACAATAATTATTACCAAAATGACCCTAAACGTCTACTCATAAAGAGTACTATGACCATGACCTCAACCATCTCTTACACTTGGAATTCCAAATAGGAAAACCGAATAAAAACACCTTAAAGCTAATCAACACCGTAGGCACCCAATCACCAATTCACGTCTTACATCCGTTCATAACGAACCAATTCTAAACACCTCAAACGATCCCAAAAGGTTACACCTAATCATACATGATCACAACGGACCAAAACCAACACTTTGGTGTTCCGTAACAACCCTCTAAGCATCATAGAATATCACCTAAAATCTAGACCAAATCTTATCCAAAATCAATTCGATCAGTGAAATAACTTTCAATTAAAGGATCTTAAGTAGGAAATCCTCAAATACATCACAAAGATGATCACAACAACTCAACCAAGTTACTCAATTGGATTTGCAAAACTTGATCACAATGGATCGACACAACTCCTCTTAACCTCAAACACCCAAAAGAATCCCGAAATATAAAGCTTATAACTTAACTAACAACCTATCCCATCTTGTAGTACTCGAATATATCTTCGAAACGATAGCTTACACGCCTAAAACGGAGTCCGGACGAAGAAGATATGGCCTTCGAAAGATTGAACAAGAAAGGAATAATTTCACAGAAGGGAAGGGGGGTGCGCGCGCCTCCCTCACATAGGGTGCGCGAGCCTCCTATATCAGAAGGAAATGCGCCAAAAGGTTTACAGAGGGTGCGCGCGCCTCCCATAAACAGGGTGCGCGCGCCTCCTATATCAGAAGGAAATGCGCCACAAGGGAAATGAGGGGTGCGCGCGCCTTCTCCCCTAGGGTGCGCGCGCCTCCAACACCGGTCAGAAAATCTGCAGGATTTCTTCCTGGGTTTACGAATTTTATACCCAAAATCTTCAATACTACTCGCAAACTAACAGTTCTATAAGCATACCAAAGCACTAGGACCACTTATAAGTCTAAAACAACTCACATAACATCATTTAAACAACCCAAACCAAGGGATGATTCAAACACCCAAATTTCACAAAAATGGATAAATTACAAATAAATTCCAAATCAACCAAAGAAGCCATATATATCAACTAGAGCATCAATGGAGTTAAAGATGAACATTTTTAGCATAAATGGGGGAAAAGTAACTTACATGGAAAATATGAAAGATGACGGAATTCGAATTTTCTTGGCTATAAACGATCCTAGCGACGATCTAAATATTTTTCATAAAAGGAGTAATAAGAAAAGATGAATAGAAGATGGTCAAAAATAAGGAAGATGGGAGGAGCTTTTTACCTTCAACTTCAATGGAGAGAGGGAGAGAATTCAGTGTGTGTGTGTGTGTGTGTGTTTGGTGAGGAAGAGAGTGAAAGAGGTGAGGGAGGAGGGAGGAAGATGAAGAATTAAAAAGAGTTTCACCTAGACCCCCTCTAGACCCAACTTGAACATATAAATCCATATACCCCACTTTCAACTAAAAGCCCCTAATTTCACACTAGCACAATTGATCAATTAAAATGCTAGACATAAAAAAAAATATTATGAGATATGAAATGCACACATAAATATTTAAATAAATATTTATTACTAATAAAATAGATACGGGTTTTCGGGTCGTTACAAATGTCTCTAGGACCGCCCTTTAGTAAAACAATCATAACTCTCACTAGAGAACTCCAAATGTTGATCCAAAAAATGTTGTAGAAACAACACTCAATGGCCTTTCCAATGATAGTTTACTTGTAATTTTCAGCTAAGTGAATAAATATATATACATAGTTGAAGATGGCTGAAATTTATGAGACTGTCACGTAGCTCCTGCGTCAAAAATGAATGAATAGTATATTCAAGTTGTTACAACTAACTAAAAGTGTGTTGGCTTGTGCTCTGCTTAAGAGTATTAAGGTTACCCCTGACATGTAGTCATGACCTACGCCATACCCTGAGATTTACAATTTTGAGAAGAGTCAATGTCGTGCGGAGATTGGAACTTTTTAGATGGGCCTCGACGGGTTTGGGGTTATATACATGTGCGGCTCGATTGTGAGCAATTCATAAGAGTTTGTGCACGTAGTGTGAGGTCAATCTATACATCAAAAACATTTTTGTACAAAAGTAAAAGGGACGAAAAAACAGTTATGCAAATAAAAAAAATGAAATTACATCTTTCGAATCACTCGTGTGACCGATAAATAAAATAAAGAAAATATTCTAAAAGCAGAAGTTTCAGTGTAGTCAATTGTTCCCACACACCATCAATCACCATTTTCTGTGTGCGAGGCTAAGCAACTGTTAACTCCCAGATGTGTCAAAGGCGCGCGCCTATGGCTGCATTTGATCTAACCTTCAAAACTAATGGGTTCAAGGGATTGCCCTGAACCTAGACAATGATATTTTCCCCCTCTAGAAGTTGTTTGCACATAAACATGGAATTGATGGACAATGTTCAGTGCGGGCGAGTCTGGTCTCTTTGGTCAAACTCGCGCGCCTTTGATCAAGAAGGCCGGAGGCGCCCGCTTTTGACCAACTTGAGACCAGATTACCCTAATAAATTACATAAAGGAAAAAGTGCAAATATAGTACCTGAGCTATTGGGGTTATTTTGGATTTGGTACCTGGACTTTCATTTTTTGCACCCGTCATACCCAAATTCTAATTTTTACTGTATCCCTCATACCTACCACTAACGACATCCATTTTTCTCAGTTAAGTCATCATGTGACCATACACGTGATCAATTTTGCAGGGGTAAAATCGAAAGACAAATTTATGAGAAAGAAAAAAATAGGGGAAAAAAGTCACTGGAATCCATGGAATTCGTCCAAGGCTGTTTAAATTTTTGTCATTTTATTTCAGTGGTGCTATTGTATTGGTGAAAACCACTTTTGATTTTCAATTTTGGCTTTCACTTTTTGAAGACGCTGGAACATTCTGGGTTGTTTTCATTTACTCAAATTTCACTCTCTCTCTCAAATTTTACACCAAAATCGAATCAAAAAATCAAATCAAACCCTAGAAATTAGCTGAAAATGTTGCTGTTACTAGAGAAATTGAGAGAGAGGGAGAATTCAATCAGTTTCTAAATCAATAACAAGTCTGAACCCAATTCATGAAATCAACAACATACAGCAATTTCTCAAGTAACAGCAACATTTTCAGCTAATTTCTAGGGTTTGATTTGATTTTTTGATTCGATTTTGGTGTAAAATTTGAGAGAGAGAGTGAAATTTGAGTAAATGAAAACAACCCAGAATGTTCCAGCGTCTTCAAAAAGTGAAAGCCAAAATTGAAAATCAAAAGTGGTTTTCACCAATACAATAGCACCACTGAAATAAAATGACAAAAATTTAAACAGCCTTGGACGAATTCCATGGATTCCAGTGACTTTTTTCCCCTATTTTTTTCTTTCTCATAAATTTGTCTTTCGATTTTACCCCTGCAAAATTGATCACGTGTATGGTCACATGATGACTTAACTGAGAAAAATGGATGTCGTTAGTGGTAGGTATGAGGGATACAGTAAAAATTAAAGTTTGGGTATGACGAGTGCAAAAAATGAGAGTCTAGATACCAAATCAAAAATAACCCCAATAGTTCAGGTACTATATTTGCAGTTTTTCCTTACATAAACGAACACCAAAAGTAAAATGCAAGTTTAACCACTATACTATCCCCAGCAGAGTCACCACTGTAGATACCTCGGAAAAACCCCAACTAGTACAATTGACGGATTTTCCTAAGATATTTACTTGCTTTTATTATTTAGATTCGTCAATTATATTTGTAAAGGAAAATAATAAAACGTAAAAATCTAACATTTTAAATAAAATTAGAGATTTAGGAAAGAATAGTTCGTGGGTTAGATTACGGAACGGGAAGGTATTTGGCACCCGCCCCGCCTTAAGGCATGTCATGCTACTTTAAGTGTTCTTGTCTAAATGTCATTCTATTACTTGTTTAATTATGGTAACAATTATATCTAAAAAAAAGGGGAAATAAAAAAGGGGAATTAAAATGTATGGAGATAACCTTCACTAACTTAAATAGGTGAATTAGCCATTTTGGTAATTTCCCATTAATGGGTTTGCTTACATTTAAGAAAACATATAAATAAAATAAATATATAGAAGAAGAGTTGTACCCAGATTTGGGACGGAAGGAGAAGACTTCAAAATTTGACCGAGAAAATAGTGTGCTTGTAGAGAGAAAGTGGTGTGTAGAGATTTTGGTATCAAAAGTGGTGTCCTTGGAAATTAACTCTGTCATTCAGTTTAGTCCAAAACTAATGTAATCAGTTAGGAACTTAACGAAAGTAACATAATTCAACAAAAACCAGTAAAATTATAGGACTATGTATGCAATCGGGGGTGAGAGATCAAAGGTAGGTGTCTACACCTTGCCTAAGCTCAATGGTCACATTTTTGTTGTTTCTATTCTAGCATAGGATCTTCCAGATTTCCTTTATGCTTTCTGTCGTGCCGCGGCTCAAAATGATATAGATTCAACTTTAAACTTCTTTCCAACTATACTTGCATTCCCCCCCCCCACTATTCACATGGTTATCTGTCTCGAAGAATGTGTGATGCTAACTTGCTCTATATCCTACCTCTATATACTACTCACGCATACATTGCTTGGTGTGACTATGAGAGCATAGACTAGCATAACCCTTTTTGAATGTTGAACAACTCAATATAAATCGAGTTAAAATAAAGTTAGAAATTTGTACAAGTTTCACAAACATACAATCACCAAGTTCCACCATAGTGGAACAAACTCATTCTTGGTTGAGTAATTCTTTTGTTCATATCGTGCTACTGTGTACCTTAATAGCTTTGGTGGTGTAGGTTTTCCGTTCGGAGGAACAATTAAAGTGAAATCTAGGGAAAAACTCGTTCATTAAGTGACATGCAATTTTCCTAGGCTATGAAAACATCTCGATCAGCTACCCCCTCCGCACAAAAAGATAGTCAAATCGCTTTTTGGATTGTGAAAAGAACCACTGATTTTTTAAAAAGGGTTTATGAACCTTATGTAGATTGCAAAGAGTTTTAACTTGTAGATTACCCAAGGTTTGTGTTTCATTTGCATTTTACTTTGATTGTAAAGATTTTGATGGTAAATTACCCAAGTTCTTGTTTTTAGGCTAATTTGTAAGAGTTGTAATTGTAAGTTATTTTGGAACGAGGGACTTGATTGGAATTTACCTTGCATGAAGGGTCTGATTGCTAATTACTTCAAACGAGAAGGTTTGGTTGCTAATTACTTCTAACGAGAAGGTTTGATTGTTAATTACTTCGAACGAGAAGGTTTGATTGTTAATTACTTCGAACGAGAAGGTTTGATTGTTAATTACTTTGAATGGGAAGGTTTGATTGTAATTTACCCAAAGTTACGGGGTTTGGATTTGGATGATGTTAAGTTGAGGTGCTTTGTTTGCAAATTACCCATGATATGGGGTTCGAGTGACTTAGTAGTAAGTTGTTTTAAGTAAGTGAGTTGACTGTAATTTACCTTGAATGAAGGGTTTGATTGTAAATTACTTCGAATGAGAAGGTTTGATTGTGAGTTACCAAAAATTTGGGTTTAGCTTGAAGTTGTAGTGCTTTATTGCAAATTACCCAAGATAGGAGGATTTATTTGTATTTTATCCGAGGTTTGGGGTTTCAATTGTAAATTACCCAAGGTGTGGGGTTTTGTTTGATTAATTTGTTGAACATAAGGGATTTAGTTGTTGATTACCTAAGGTTTGGGGTTTAAGTGAATTTTCTTTGATTGTAAAGGTTTTGATTATAAGTTACCCAGGATATGGGGTTTTGGTTGTAAATTACTTCGAATGAGAAGGTTTGATTGTTAATTACTTCGTACGGGAAGGTTTGGTTGAATTAATTTTTTACTTAAGGTTTAATGATCTTAAATTGGGGTTTTCATGAAGCTTGTAGATTTCGACCCAAGTTGATTGATTTATTTATATAATGTATTGATTTTAGTGGTTTTGTTAAAAACGCAATATTTGTGTTAAGTAATTTTTGGTCCAACAATGTTGTAATCTTTGACTGATTTTTTGACTTGGTTGACTTTGTTAAAAGTTCTTTTTTGTGTCGTTTGACTTTTGTTAGGGTATAGGGATGTAATGTACATTAGCGTTTCGTTGAGAAAGCTTTTTTTGGATGAAGTTATATTTTTGTCCGTTAATTATTGAAATGCTTTCGGACTTGTTCGGAGTTGACTTTTTCTTGGATTTGTTTTGAGTTGACTCGTCTTGGATTTGTCTTGAGTTGACTTGTCTTGGATTTGTTTTGAGTTGACTTGTCTTTTCCTAGGTAGACTAGGGTTTTTATTGTGAGTTATTTATAGTATTCGTTGGGAATTTTGGGGATTCTCCTAATGCAACAGTTTATATATGAGCATGCATCATAAGATAAATTGCTAGATTGATTGCATACCTTTCCTGTGTATACCTGTCTGTGCTTGCATGTTGTATTGCCGCCATTGAAGTCGAGGGGCTCATGTAGCATTGTGCATAGCTTGTGGGAAAGGACTTCCAGAGACTATACAGAGCAAGGTGCGGGTTACCGGCTTGGGTTTATTCTTCGAGAGCTTGACTGGTCAAGAAGAGTTGACCAAGAGCACCGATCTGTTCATGGAACTACGGGAGCATTTATGGGATACCACCCATACATTCCACCTTGGTTGGGGAGAGGTTATGGTGGCTCCTTCGGACTTCACGGCTCTTACCGGGTTGCGGTTCACAGGTAGCCCTAGTGTGGAGTGATGATACCTTGCTTTCTGATGGGAGTGTGGATGGACTTCCGAGCTTGATTGCACCGATAACAGGAGTGGTGCGCTTGGGGGCAACAAGAGGAGATGCTGGTGGCTCTTGAGGTAGGAGTCGGTGATGTAGAATCAACCTCCCATATTTCCTAATGCCGGTACTACGGCGATGATTCCGCTGTTGGGATGCCTAGTGGACTTGGATGTAGTGAATAGACTTGCTTATGGAGCAACGGGTTTGATGGAGTTGTACCGTTCTTTAGATCGGAGTTGTCGGTCTCAGTTGGAGTCAGTCAACTGCTTACACTTTGTCTTGGATGTATGAACCGTTCTTTGTCTACTTCTGGTTTCAGTCTCTTCTTGTTGATGACTTACCTATGTAGTGTTGGCCTACAGATTCTTGCTATGGGTCAATTTGGGACGACCAGTGCTTGATTACCGTACTTTGTTGATGGGCGCCAAGCTGCAGGAGTATAGGGAAACGAGACGTCTCGGCACTATACTTAGGCTTAGTTTGAAGACTCTTCTGGGGGACCCTGTCCGAGATACATGACGTTCCATCCGTGGGTGGAGCTAGACTTTGAGTTGCTTGCTTGCAGCAGCTTATTGAGGCGACGGCCAGAGGAGGCTATTGATCGGCTACAGCGGAGATGTCCTTTATTTGGGTGATAAGGCACGAGCCTAGGATGGAGTAGGTAGCGTCTACTTGGTTTCAGTGGATCCTCCGTGGTCTATGACTGTTTCAACATCTTTGTCTGACCGGTTAGGTTGACCAAGGGCCTTGATGCTAGACAGTTTGTCGTAGAGGGAGCCTCGTATGATGACTTTGTTGGGACGCGCCTTTGAGGCTCACGCGTTGTGGTAGAGGAGAAACTGCGGGTGATCATTCGGAGGCATCACAGGAAAGTGGTGAAGGTCATTCAACAGTTGGCGGAGTGTGATGTTTCTAGTCACGGTGATGATGGTGCTTCGACTGGTACGTATCCTCCTATGCGGAAGCGGACTCGGGGTGACGCTAGTGAATCAGCCTCTTAGTTTCTGCATTTTGTTATTTGTAGCACAGACAGTAGAATATATATACATGGATGTATAAAGATTTACATTATGATATGTACAGTAGCATGCAGCATGTAGAGTAGCAAGTAGCATGTAATAGCATGTAACAGCATGTAAACAGGCTAGGAAGGGGGTACCCTAGTTGGGTTAACAAACTATTTGACTTCTATTGGTACGAGTTGCCTAAAGGAAATTTAGGGCTTTTGACCTATGGACACGGGATGCAGGTCTCGAGGGTATCCTAAGTTGTAGTGTAGATGGCGTAGGAACGAGTCAGTTAGGACGTCACGGAGACGAGACAAAAAGACAATTTATAAATTAGTGGAGACCGAGTGTGCGGGTTTATAAACAACGTGTCGTGATAGAAAACACTTTTGAAAATGTAATGACTTTATAAAAATGCCTTATAATTAATTACAGTCTAATTAATTCAAGTACTTGTCCTTCGTTAGGATTTGTTGATTAGGGGTGAGTAAGATTTCATCGGGTTGCCGGTGATTTCTGAGTAGCCAGGCATTTGTCCTAACTTTGTTTGAAAAAGTGCCATCTTGAATGGGGGGCTCTTGAGAGTGGTGAGCCATGTCGAGCACCGGTGGAGAGAGATAACATTCTGTGGGGAGTAACCTTGTTGGAGAGCGATCCCGTTGGTGCATCGGTAGTTGATCCAGTTCTGTTAGGGTAGCCCCAGCTTGGTGAGGGTATTAGAAAGAGGTCATCCATATTGAGCTTCGATGGAGAGAGATGACCTTCTGCGGGGAATGATCTTGTTGGAGTATCAGTACTCGGACAAATTCCATTGAGACAGCCCCAGCTTAGTGAGGGCATAAGGTGGGGGAATCCTACCTCCTTTTAGACGCACCCTGTTTTTTCTCTAGACCTCCCTTGCGCAATCTAGGTGGGTATATTCTTTTAGCGTCTTTTTTTTATTATTATTTCAGTCGACTCAAAATAAAGTAAAAAAAGACAGAAATGTACGGACGACTTGCAGGAGCCTTTTGTTATAGTGAGAGAAGAGAGATAGAGAGAACAAGAGAGGGAGTTCTCGCATTTAGACTTTACGGGAAGTATGTCTATAAAAGGAAGGAAGCCCCTGCTTGACAGAAACTAAGTGTTTAGCTCTTTCCTAGATTGTAGAACATAAGACTTGTCGAGACATTTGGAAATTGTTTTATTCAGAATTGTCTTTTGATTGCTCGAGAATAGACCTCGTTGATTAGTTATGTATATATGATTGTATTTTTAACAAGTAGTCTCGAAATAATAAACGCCTTGATTAATCGAGAAAGAGAATAGAAATTGTAGTGTATGGGGAAGAGAGAAAAGAATGAAAGTTGGCTCGAGGTGGGTTGTATATATTTTGTGGACCGGACCAGGAGGTTGCCTACGTTCCTCTCGGTGTGAGAGGCTCAGGTCCGCGTAGTTCGAGGATGATCCGGTTTAATGATGATACCGGGTTTGAGTAGTGGTCTGCTCCATTGCTGCTTGTTGCTGTTGGTCCCAAAGGGCAACAAGCGTATGAAAAATAGCTAGAGGGGGGGGGTGAATAGCTGTTTTAAAATTCTTTTCGTACCCTTGATAAACTCAATTGCAAATGCGCACTTTATCAAATAAGCGTTATGATATGCGCCTATGTGAGTGAGTGAAATGCACAGTGGAATTTAGTAATGTAAATAGGCGCAAAGTATGATAAGGGGACACACACACACTCTAAGTATTTTGGCTCAAAGTGGGTGAAATAAGAAACTAAGGCAAATGATATAACAAACACAACACAATTCAATCAATCAATCTACAATGAATAAACAAGCAAGTAATTAGATATGATATGAACTTGTAAAGAAATAGCAAGATATGAACAAGAGCTATTTGGAGAGGTTCGATCGGGAAAATGATCTACGTCCTCTACCAAGATGGTTATTCTTGGATTTCTAATGGAGATCTTATATAATGAGAGAGTGATACAAATTACAATCGTTTGAGCTTATACACTAACTCAAGATCTAATATTCTATGAAAGAACAAATCCTAGACAATAACCGGTGTATCTCTAAAAGAAAGATCTAAGTGATCAAACTTAAAGAGGTGCGTGTGTGATTTTAGATTCAAGGCTCTTTAGATCTTTGAGATTGAGAGCACAAGAAAACTAAAGTGTTATCGCTTGAAGATCTGGGCTAAGGATGAAGGTATGAAGATGTTCTTGAGAATTCTGGAAATAACAAAGGCAATCTTCAAATCTTCAACAAATGCTTGAGAGAGAAATTCTTGAAATTCTTAGCAAAACTCAGCCACTTCAAAATGTTGAAGTTATGGGGTATTTATAGTGAAATCCCAAAACTAGCCGTTGGAAATTCGTGATGATTCTGAGCAAAGGACAAATGTGCTGTCGCTCATTGAGTGGAGCACGTGTCCTTTTATATCCGTTAGACATATAACACAATTGTGACCGTTGTGGACAGGTGTCCTCAATTTGGGTGCACACGTGTTATTTAACCATCGTTTGAATCATTGGCGTAGTTTGAATTCTCTTCAAGTCTTTGAATCTTCATTAAATCACTGAGTGTTAAACACACTACGTTGAGGCGGGTGAGCTAGAGAGGCGCATGAGCCAATGGGGCGCATGAGATGATGCTAGGTGCACACTCATGCGCGCGCACCAAGGAGGCGCATGGCGTGTGGCTTGGAGGCGCATGGCGCATGGCTTGAAGGCGCATGGCGCATGGCTTGAATTTACATAGTGATTTTCTTGAATCTTGATCTTCTTGCCCTATTTCTAAGCCTATTCTATTACAATGGACAACCTAAAAAAATAAAGTATAAATACTTCTTACATGTGGGTCTAAAGTCCATGAAATAAAACTTAGGTGATGGATCAATCAAATCTAATCAATCCTATTACATTGAAACTGAGATATATGTGGGCATACCCAACAATATCCCCCTATTTGATTGATGCCATTACCTACTATATCAAGGACAAACATTATACTTGATAATAACATGTCCAAAAAAATGATATTGGTAAATCATGTCTCAAGTTAATGCACATACTAGTCCAAGATATAGATTTCTAATCTATTCCAATAAAGATAAAACATTACAAATGGAAAGATATAAACAACAGTTTATAACACATTCAAAATGATATGAGTTTTAGTTTTGAAATGTGTTTAAACAAAGTTTAAACTCAATGCATAAGATGTGAAGCAGTTCAAATATGATGCATATGATTTTAAACAACATTCAATGTTCTACAAACAAGTACTTTGATTGAACAAGGTTTGAGATAAACGTGATGCTTTATTCTCATTAATACTTGGGATGTAGGAGTTACAGATTACAAGTATTGAACAGAACAAAATTAAAAGAGGTGCTAAAACATGTAAGCACGAAAATCACTATCTTCAAAAGGGTTTTACTAATAACAAAAAAATTCTAACAACTTACAATCAAAGAAAACTAAGGATTAGGAGGCGCGTCGTCTTCCTTCAATCCTTCTTTGATTTCAGAAACGGAGCGCTGGATTTGCTTGGAAAGTTGATAGGCGCGGTTGACATTAGCATGAGTGTCAATGAGAAGAGTATGAGTTTCAGTGACACCGTCTCTGATGTAGCGCAAATGATCCACATTGATGTTTTGATACTCATCAATGGAGCACTGAGTAATTTGATGCTGCTGAGAAACATTTTCTTCTAAAATTTGAAGATGTGCTTCAATAGTATTTTGAGCAGTGATAATGTCAGAGGAAATGTGATCTGCGCGTCTATCAGAACTGGAGTGAGCAGCAGTGAAGTGAGTGACAATCATTTCTTTCAAAACATCCAACTTTGAGACTAGAACATTCATGTTGGACTGAGATGCAGCAGACTGAGGTATGAAGGTAGGCGCAGCAGATGAGGTGTGTGCCAGATCAGGTTGAGCTTGTACCTGAGTCTGCGCCGGAGGAGTAGGAGCAGAAAGTTTTGTCCTTGATTAAAGTCATCTCCCCTTTAATGGCATCAATCTCTTCAGATTGATCAGTCAGCATGGAAGTGAGGAGCTCAAATTGAGACGCAATCTGAGTCTGACCTTGCTCTAACTTAGCTTGCCCCTGCTGCAAAGATTTAAGAATAAAAAGTACCTCACTCAAATCTGAAGGAGCAGATGGAGGAGGCGCAGGGGAGGATAGGGGCGCATGAGATGGGGAAAGAGTTGATGGAATATCTTGCTCCCCCTCACTTGAATCATCATCTCCAAATAATTCTTTTCTGAGATCTTGCCTGAATTTTTGTTGAGTGGGAGATATAGGAATTGTAGGAACTAGAGGGGGCGCAATAGTTGTAGATGGAACTGGAGGTACACGGGGAACGGGGGCGCGTTGAGGTGGCGCGGGATCGACTGTGCCTTTCTCAGCATCTGCGCTTGAACCAGCGCCTTTCTTGCGTTCCTTGTTTTCTAACTCAACTGCTTTCTTGGCTCGAAAATCTTCATCTCGTTTCTTTTGAGCCTCAAGTCTGCTAGCTTCCTGCACAATCCTTAGATCTCTATCCTCATCAGATTCAAATCTAGTGCGCTTGATAGCAGCTCTAGGAGGGTCATCAACAATCCTTTTGCCCTTGCTCTTTTCTGCGCCTGCCACTGTTTCTGCGCGTTGACTGGCGCCTTCGGAATCTGTGCTCTTCTTTGTTGGTGCGCCTTTAGGAACTGGCGCATCATCTGATTCAGTATTTTCATCAACTAACCCTTCAATAGATTTGATCCGAATTCCTGTTGTGCGCTTCACAGGATTCTTCCTGCGCTTCTTAAGATCCAAGTTGGCTTTTCCAAAAATTGGAACGTCATCAGATTTATACGCAGGGTTCTCACTCAAAAACTTGACTAACTCAGGATAAGTTAGGAAAATTTTAGTAAGGATTCTGCAGTGAGTTTGAATTTGGTTCTCCCATCAGCCTTGTTTTTGTTATACTTATCAATTTGGTCAGACAAAGTTTTGAACAAGATCTGAGGCCAATTCAGTCTAGTCTTTCCCATGATGGCATCAGTATATTCTCACTGCTCCACAGTGAATGTATTCACATTCCCGGTCTTGAACACGATCAAAGTATCAATAAGATGCGCTATATGAGCGAGCAGATCTCCACCATCTCTTATCTCAACGTTTTTTATGTTGTTTAGAAGAGTAGGAATTTGGAGATAGGTACGCGCTACAGTATTATGATCTGCAACTGAGTAAGAGTTTGGTTGACCAGAACACCCTGAGGGCCAGTAGTGCTGAAACTCACAATGTTCTTGATTGTGCCCGTAGAGATAGTTATAGCCACATTCTGAACGGTGGTGCATATCCTGTAGCACACATATCCGTCAGCAGGAGTCTCAACTAGAGCAGCGTTTGAGAAGAATTCATCAACGAGGAGCGGAGAAAAGAACGGTTGATCCAACGTGAATAAAGGAGTGAGTCCAGCGATGTGAAGGGTTGAAAGGATTTCAACTCCCATTGGATCAAGTGAGATCTCAGCAAGATCAACTGTCTCACCAGGTCTGAAATTTGCAGGGTCCATTTCGTCTTGTGATGCTTTGGATGCTTTCTTATGACCTATATATGAAATGTATAAGAACAAATAAAAGAAATATATATAGAGAGAAAGAGAGAAAACGAGGGAGA
>JAOWBW010000105.1:1884858-1969214 GCA_026119855.1 Campanula takesimana
TTATTAATTATTGGAATGTCGGATCATGTGCTTTGAGACCATCTCCATGGATTGGAGAGGCTCTAGGCTGATCCTTTTGATGGGATTACACTACTCTCAAACAAAGATGAGATGGGAAGTAGAGATTAAAAGCGTAGGAGTTTACCTAAAGCGTTCTTGAGATTCCAATTGATGGCCTTGACTAAGGCCTTGATGATCCAAGAGTTTTGTGATGACTTTGGTTTTAAAAGATGGGTTTTGGTGGTGTTTTGAGGAAAAAAGGGATTCTTAAGAGAGAGACTGATTGGAGAGTGTTAACCTCTTTTTGGATGACTAGAAACCATTAACTAGCATTAGGAGAGTCTAGGGTTACAAGACTCTTTATTTATAGGTTTAGATTGCTTAGGGACCAAGCCAAAAGAGGTGGAGAGGTTTAATTAGGTAAGGAAATCAGTAGGAAACCTCCAGGAAGTCTCCTATTAGATATTCCCCAGGATTAGGAGAGTGATGGCCAAGAAAGAGATCGGGACGGAGAAGGAAAGTGAATCAAACTCGCAGACATAGGAGATGTCTCGTACGAGGCATCCAGTACAAAAGTACTGTTTTGCCCTTATCTAAAGTTTTGTTGTTCAGTTTAGCCCCTAACTAACGGAGTCAGTCAGAAACTTAACAAAACATGTAAACACAAACTAACGAGTTTTCATCAAAACACGAGGCAAGACACAAGAGTAGTGTAATCATAAATTGAGTTCAAAATGGGGTGTCTACAATAAGGTGGGGAACACTACCTCCTTTAGACGCACACTATTTTTTCTCTAGACCGCCCTTGCGGGGCGTCGTTATTATTATTTTTATTTTTATTTTTTTCAGTCGACTCAAAAATAAATAAAAATGACAGAAATGTACAGACGACTTGCAGGAGCCTTTTTGTTATAGTGAGAGAAGGGAGAGAGAGAACAAGAGAGGGAGTTCTCGCATTAGACCTTACAGGAAGTATGTGTATAAAAGGAAGGAAGCCCCTGCTTGACAGAAGTAAGTGTTTAGCTCTTTCCTAGATTGTGGAATAGAAGACTTGTCGAGACATTTGAAAATTGTTTTATTAAGAATTGTCTTTTGATTGCTCGAGAATGGACCTTGTTGATTAGTTATGCATCTTATGATTATGTTTTATACAAGTAGCTCGAAATAATAAACGCCTTGATTAATCGAGAAAGAGAATAGAAATTATAGTGTATGGGGAAGCGAGAAAAAGAATGAAAGTTGGCTCGAGGTGGGTTGTGTATATTTTATGGACCGGACCAGGAGGTTGCCTACGTTCCTCTCGGTGTGAGAGACTCAGGTCCGCGTAGTTCGAGGATGATCCGGTTGATGATGATACCGGGTTTGAGTGGTGGTTACTCTGTTGCTACTTGTTGCTTTGGACCGCTTCATTTATAGTTGTCGCTTTGCACCGCTGCCGTCGAGTTGAGTTGAACTCTTTTGAAAAGGAAGAAAAATAGAAAATAAGAAGTGAAAAGAAAGTGAGACTTTTACTTTTCCTATGATGATATCCCCTTCTATTTTTCTTTGCTTTGATTTTATTTTTATTTTTTTTGTGCACACCCTTATTTTTGCCTAAGCCGCCCTTGTGGGTTTCGACCTAGCGGGCTTCTTTTTTATGAATTTGCTCTAATTTTTTCCTAAGCCGCCCATTATGGGTTTCGACCTAGCGAGCCCTTTATATATATATATATATATATATTTACCTATTGAAACGTGGGGCGAGATGAGCCCCTAGTTCGCGCTTTCGCCTTTGGGAGGTAGAACTCGTGGAGGGGGTTTGAATAGCCCCTTGCATTTCGTTGACATCTTCGAGGAGGACAGACAGCCCCAGTACGTCTTCATGTTGTAGTTGGATAGCCTTCATGATTGTGCGAACGCTTGCGGTTGTCGTCTTCTTCATGGGAAGGTGGAAGTGTATATGGGAATATTTAGAGGGTGCACACAGTGGGTGTACACGAGGGGAATATATGGAGGGTACACACAGTGGGTGTACACGAGGGGAATATATGGAGGGTGCACACAGCGGGTGTACACAAGGGGAATATATGAAGGGTGCACACAGTAGGTGTACACGAGGGGAATATATGGAGGTGCACACAGTGGGTGTACACAAGGAGTGTATATATGGAGGGTGCACACAGTGATTGTATACGAGGGGAATATATGGAGGGTGTACACAGTGGGTGTACACAAGGAGTGTATGTATAGGGTGCACACAGTGGGTGTACACGTAAGGGTAGGTATAGAGAGGACATATAGAAAAGAGAAAACAATTCGATTGATCAAAGCGTTTGTTATTTTGAGACTAATTGTTTGTTAAGTTATGTACGATGGTTTGTGGGTCCATTTACCTTTTAATGAGTCTTTATTAATGAATAAATTTGCGATTAATTCGTCATATAAAGATATAGCAATCAATTGTCAATTAAGATTAATACAATTTTCATGGATTGATGTGTATGCAAGATTATGTCTCAAGTCTAGAGAGAAAAGAAATAAAGACACTTTTATTAAAGACTCAAATTGACTAGTCCGAGGTGGACTTTAACAATCTAACTAATGTCCGGAGTGGACTTTTGCTAGTAAAAATAAAAAAACTAATGTCCAAGGTGGACTTTGACTAAAAGACTCTCTAGAACCTACAAAGACTGAAAGACTTTTTTTTTATTATTTATTTTTTAGAAGGAGGTAGCCCCGTGTAGTTTTTTCCTTGCTTGGATTTCTTCTATGCCCATGTGCTCCTTTGGCGAGTGATGGCTCCACTATTAATGAGGCTTTGGATCTTCCTTTTTAGTTGGAGGTAATTCTCGGTGTCAGCCCAATGTATTGGTGATATTTGCAATATCTGGAGGGATCTAAGTCTTGTCTTCTATTGATTGGTTTGAAGTCGATGAGAGGAGATAACTTGCCGGCTTGAACTAGACTTTCGAAGCATTTGTCTAATGGCATACCCAAATCATTGAACTCGTGCTCGGCCTTTTTGTCATGAACCATCTTAGAGGGTGATCTAGGCACCAGTATTCCTTGCTGATGGGCAGTTATAAGAGGAATCCCAACAGGGAAAGTCTGGGTGGCCCGTACATTTGAGGAGAGTACGGGTGTTGAGACTGGGCATGAGGGAGAGTGCGGTTGAGGTACTCGTAGATGCTATAGATGTCAGACCAGAGATGTTCCTCAGTGTCCTTTAAAGCTTTGTATACCACCTTCTGGAAGCGGTCTGTTCGTTTGAGGAGAACAGTCTCAAAGAAGGCTTCTTGTTCATCGAGACGATTTCGGGAGAGGGTTGCTTGCTCCTTGAAGGTAGTCTCATAGTGGGCCGCTTGCTTGTCGAGGATAGTCTCATAGAAGGCTTCCTGCTTGTTGATAGAAGTGTTAAGATGGACCGCTTGCTCGTTGATAACGGCGTTGAAGTGGGCCATTTGTTCATTGAGAGAGGTGTTGGGGTGGAGAGTTGTCTCGAGACCTTGGGTGGCAGCTTCGGTTGTGACTGTGATGTTCTTTTCTGCAGACATGATGCGGGATTTTATAGTTGTTGGTGGAGAAGTTAAGTCTTTGAATTAAATTAGACTCATAATTAATGACAAGGCATCGTTTATAAAATCGTTTTTTATTAAAAGACTCGATCTCCGTATTTTTGAAATGTTCTTTGAATGAAAAGACCAAAAGTTTGACCAGGCGGTAGCTGCCTACGTTCCCCTTATCATTCAGGGGAGGTCCCACACAATGAGAGGCTCAGGTCACCGTAGTTCGGGTTAAGTAAAACAAGTGAGAGAGTGACCGTAAGAGGTCAGTGATTTTGAAAACCATAAGTATTATAGAAGATGACCGTAGAGGTCCAAAAGTAAGGGGGATATGACTCGGTCCTTGGTTAGGTGTAGGTGGAGGGACCCTAAGTAAGGTGGATTTTTGACTTGAAGTCGGGTAAGGTTTGACATGGGTAGGCCAAGAGGTAGGTCATCTAAGATCGGCTAGCTTGACTAAAGGTGGGGTCAAGATGAAGGATTGACCTAGATGAGTCGAGAGGTAGGTCGGTTGACCAAAGTTGGCCAAAGTTTGACCTAGACGGGATGGCATTGAGTAAGTTGACCTAGGAAGGTCAGAGTTTAACTAGGGTTGACCTAGACGGATCAAGGGTTGACTAGAGTTGATCTAGGGTCGACTAGGTTGACCTAGACGGGTCGAAGGTTGACTATAGTTGATCTAAGGTTAACCTAGAAGGGTCGAAAGTTGACTAGAGTTGATCTAGGGTAGATTAGGTTGACCTAGATGGGTTGACCTAGACGGGTCTAAGGTTTGACTAGAGTTGATCTAGGGTAGACTAGGTTGACCTAGACGGGTTGACCTAGACGGGTCTAAGGTTGACTAGAGCTGATCTAGGGTAGACTAGGTTGACCTATACGGGTCTAAGGTTTGACTAGAGTTGATCTAGGGTAGACTAGGTTGACCTAGACGGGTGACCTAGACGGGTCTAAGGTTTAACTAGAGATGATATAGGGTAGACTAGGTTGACCTAGACGGGTCTAAGGTTGACTAGAGCTAATCTAGGGTAGACTAGGTTGACCTAGACGGGTCTAAGGTTTGACTAGAGTTGATCTAGGGTAGACACACGCAACATGATGAATGATTTTAGTTAGGAAGATTACTTGTTTTAATAAGTGTTCTTAACTCGATCAAAGTGCATAGTTTAGAAATGAACAAGGATTAACCACAACCGCTCACAAGTGAATACGGCGATTTAGATAGCCCGGGTGCCACGAAAATAGAGGCGACAGGATCACCAAAATCTATGCACTCAGCGGAGTATCCAGTAGGGTGTGCAGTGTGACACGGACTAGTGGCAGTGTGCCATTTGATTACGTATTTTTAAGAATGATATGCAATGCACGAGAGAAGTCTACAAGCATAATAATTCATAGTAACAAAGTTTAAACATGAAATAAACATAAGCAGAGCAGATCTACAACATTTAAACATGATATGAACACAAAACCCTACAGGAAATCGTTAGGATCTGATTTACAAAAATGTGGGAATTTGCAGAAGTGCAGTTTTTTGAAGAAAAGGAGTGCGCGGGGCAGTTAGAACACACACAAAAATTATGAAGTTAATGAAATTTAGACCCTCTTAAGTTTTGAAAAAAGGTTTTTCGAAAACAAGTCCCCAGCAGAGTCGCCACTGTGAATACGCCCGATCAAAAATTGAGAGTCGCCACGTTGTTTTATTTGTTGGTAAAACATTGAGAAAAACCATTTATGAGAATAATAGGGTTCATGGGTCAAATTACAATAAGAGAAGAATATTCATGTTATCACTCCTATTGCCCAACGAATCGGTCTTTCTATCATGATCAATGTGTGTGTGTGTATGTTAGGGATTGAGACCAGATCCGAAAATTGCCTACATTCTTCTCATCATGAGAAGCTCAGGTCGTTGTAGTTCATTGATGAATTAGAATGGGGAGAGATGAAGCGGGATCATGTATATAGAGGGGGAAGATTAGGGTTAGAAATAGTTCCTAGATCGTATTAGGGTTTGATGAAACCCTAGGATAATCATTGGCTATGGCATGTGCACATAAATAGGGATTACAATCCTAGATCTAGAATATGATATATGATAAGACGTAAATCTAGCATTATAATAAGAACATTATGAATACATATGAATGAATACATAAACATGAAGATCGATACCCTAAATATAGCATTATGTAAGTAATATGTGACCTAGATCTAGTGTGGGTTTCGTGGAAACCTAGATCATCATCGGTCAAGAACACGAACAAAGAACAAAACCCTAGATCTAACAATATATGAATGAATATAATAGATCTAAGCAGTTAAGTAGTAAGAACGCGTTACCAAACCGATTAAAGAGGCTTTGAAGGTTGAATCTTCACTCCTTTGGTTGAATGGCGGTGTTGCATCTCTTTGATGATCAAAGCAAGATCAAAGAGAGGGTTTGAGAGGGTTTTGAGAGGGAGAGAGAGAGAGAGAGAGAGAGGCTGGGAAGATCTTATGTGAGGATTTTTTCGTGGGTTTGTTGTGTTCAATAGGCTGAGAGGAGGGGCCTATTTATAGGAAAAAACTGGAAATTGGAACACTGGCCGCACGGCCGAGAAGTGGCCGCACGGCTCCAAAGTGGCCGCACGGATCCAAAGTGTCCGCACGGCTTGATCCTCCAGATTTTGTGATTAGAACGATCTCAACGAATCCTTATCAGTTTGTTCTCGGGATTTGTTCATTATCCTGACGGATTTCGATCTATAGCTGATTTCGTCTATCAGGGAGTCTGGAATCTGTCGGATAAGTCCCTGTTAGGTTTTTATTACCTAAAAGGTCCTTATAGATATCTAAAGGTCTAGGAAGTCCTAAATCTTCAGATCGGGTACTAACAACTGCCAAGATTGTTGACATGATGAAGCAAGAGAACCTCTATGCATCCCAAGGTGGACCAATTATCTTATCTCAGGTTACTTTGCTACAAGTATTATTTAGAGTTTTGAAGTGGTTCTCTGTCTATATATACAGCTTTCGTTTGGACATATACTACCTCTGTCCCAAAATGAATTTTTTTTAAAAAAAAAAAACCAAATCAAACTTGAGCAAATTATATTTTTTCTAGGACATTCATTTTGGGACGGAGGGAGTATGATATATAACACCGCTTTTGTCATTATGTTGAATGCCAGATTGAAAATGAGTATGTTAACGATGGCATTGAGTCCCGATATGGGCTGCTGGCAAAGCTTATATTAAATGGGCAGCAAGTATGGCTACAGAACAAACTGAAGGACTCATCAGAATTATGCATGGCGACACACTTATATTTACAGCTCAGTAGGATAAAGTTGGAAGATGAAGATTATAACTCTTGTGGATGATTGTAAGATTAACTATGTTATTGATCATTGAGAACAAAGATATTTAACTCTTCTTACATTTTAAATCTCGTGGATGATTCTCAGAATTTTTGTTGGTGTATGTAATGAAAAGTTGATTGTTATTGTTCAATGAATATTTGTTAGTTCATATTAATTTTTGTTTATTTGGATTTTTTGCTATAATTTTTGTTTATTTGGATTTTTGGCTATAATTTATATAATTTGAAAAAGGTGCAACATTGAATAAAATAAAAATAAAAAAATATTCACTTGGATAGCGTTTTTTATGCGCTATCTTAGCACGCTTTTAGTAAAAGAAAAAAGACCATTTGGATAGCATAAAAATATACACTTAGATAGCGCTTTTTATGCGCTATCGAAGTTCCTGCACTAAGATAACGCAAAATAAGCGCTATATTAACTAGCATAGCGGTGGCTTGCATAGCGCTTTTTTGGGCTATCTAAGGGCCAAAAAAACGCTATGTAAGCCTGAATTTGTACTAGTGATACATGAATGTAATTATTTGTACAAGTAAATGTAACACTTTAGTACATGAAATTGTAACAAATTTTTATAGATATGTAATACTTTTACATGTATCATGATAAATTGAACACGTTGTAACTTATTATTTGAAAACATATGGATATACTATTATGCAAGTAAACGTAACTGTTTTACAATATTATTATACAAGTAAAATGTAACATTCATTTATAAAAATTGTTACTTTCTTATTTTACAATGTAACTAACACACGTGTTTTTAGTTTTAAAGTGTAAATGGTTGAATTATTACTTTTCTATACATATGTGTTACAATAATGTATAAACATATAAGTAACACGTTCGTTACATTTTAGTTACAATAAGTATTACTTTTGGCAAATGAAGAAAATATAAAAAAAAACACTGTTACTTTTTTGTATATATGTATTACCTTTATGTATACAAACTGTTACATATAAATAACACGTTTGTTACATTTGGTTATAGTAACTATTACTTTTGGCAAACCGAAAAACACCAAAATAAAACTATAAAGGGATTTTTAACAATAAGTCCATTGGGGAAAGTGGTATTTGCCAATAAAAACACAACATTTTATAATCTACCTTAGGGTCCATGGGTTAAAATCAATTTTACCAATAAATAACTCACACCTTTTAATGGCAAAAATACCCCAGCCTAAATAAAATCCTATCACACCTCTAACCATTGACCATCTTATGAGAGTTTTTTTTTTTTTTTTTTTTTTTAACTTTAAACAACTACGAGATTGAGTTATCAATTGTTTCACACATGATGTCAATTTACATTTATTAACTAAATATTATCTTCAAACAATAGAATAAATTTATTTAATAATTGTTTAAAGAGCATTTGACAATACACAACTGTGAAAATGAGTATCGGTTGTGAAAAAATTGAGGGATGAATTTTCAATTATTATACTTAACTCATGTGTGAACAATTGAAGAAAACGAATGTCCTAGTTATTATATTTAAATTCATGTTTGAACAACTGTGAAATGAATGTCGCGGTTATTATGTTCAAATTCATGTGTGAACAACTGTGTAATTCATGTCTCAGATTTATAATAATTGTGAAAAATTGATCAATGAATTTATCAGTTTTTACAAGTGAAAAATGAAAAAAAAAATGACAACTTTGAAATCATTTGAGAAGTTATTTTACAAGTGAAAAAACAAAAACATGACACAATTGTGAAATCACACAACTGTGAAAACAATGTCTAAGTTATTAACTCAAACTCATGTTTGAACAAGTGTGAAATGAATGTCCGAGTTATTTTATTCAAATTCATGTGTGAACAACTGTGAAATACATGACTCAGTTATTTTCTAAAGTGAAAATTGAAAAAATGACACAACTGTGAAATCACACAAGTGAGAAATCAGTTGAGAAATGATTTTACAAGTGAATAATGAAATTTTTATTTTCCAAAATTGTGAAATTTAATTGGAGAAATGAAAAATGATTTTCTCAAATTTTTTCTAGTGAAAAATGAGATTTTTATTTATAAAATTTGAATTATGTGTTGAGTGTACTTATTTGATTCGTCTTGACGACACGATTAAAACAGTGATTTCAAATTATTTTTTCGAGTAGATTTTGAAATATTGCATTTTAAATTTGAAGGGAAAAAAATAAGATAGAAAAAGAGGAAAGAGAGTGTGCAGAACATCAGGCAACTGCAGAAGAATAATGGGGAAAACGTGTATTGAAGGTGCGCCCGTTATGCTCAAGTCAGGGGCAATGTTGTCCAGCAAACTATCTAAGGGAATTTTTGGCAATTTCAAAAATGTCGGTCTTTATTGGTAATTTTTACCTGGACAAGGGACTTATTGGTCAAAGCCTCAAATATAAAACTAAAAAATAAATAAAAATTGTACGCGGGTCATGGGTCCGGGTCATGGGTCAAAAATGACCCGTCTCTACTATGAAGACGGTCGTGTTCTCATACAAAGTTTTTGTCGAATTCTTTTATCTTTATAGTACCTCCGTCCCAGTTTATGGTTCTAAGTTTTTTTTTTGTTTGTTTGTTTGAATGATCTTTGATCAATAATTAAAAGTTAATCTAGTTATCCAAATGAAAATCTAAAACTTGTTATTGGTACATCATTATATATACTATCAATAACAAGTTTTTAAATTTTCATTAAAATAATTAAATTAACATGTAATTATTGTTCAAAGTTCTTTCAGACAAACAACAAAAAAACTAAAAACCTTAAACTCAGATGGAGGGAGCAGTATTAATTTTTATTTAAAAGGAGGACATTTTCTGGAAGAGTCATAAAAGCCCATATCCTTCACTATTTTATGTGCCATTCATTCCCCCATTCTTTAGTAGCTAAACATTAGCTAGCTACCACTTATGCACACATACACATAGTTTATCAATGGAAGACCAAATCAACCTTGAGAATGTTGCTCAAACCAACTTTCTCTCTCCTCCCTCCACCTCCACCTCCTCTTCCTCCTCCACCACCCCCACCGCGGCCGCCACCGGAACCGCCTCCTCCCTACTAAAGAAATGCAAGGCTCAAAAGGGCTCGAAAAAAGCTCGAAAAGAAAGCAATAATAATGGTGGGAATGAGCAAAGAAAGAGACACGAAAATACGTACCGAGGTGTACGGAAGAGGAGTTGGGGGAAATGGGTATCGGAAATCCGAGAACCGAAGAAGAAATCAAGAATATGGCTTGGGACTTTCCCGACGGCTGAAATGGCGGCTCGAGCCCACGATGTAGCCGCTCTAGCAATAAAGGGTCGATCGGCTTACCTCAATTTCCCCGAATTGGCTCATGAACTACCACAACCCGCCACCACCTCACCCAAAGACATCCAAGAAGCCGCCGCCAAGGCCGCCGCAGCCACATTTTCCGATCAAACCAGCAGCGGGGACGGTGACGGAAATAGAGAAGCTGGTGGAGCTGAGGAAGACGCGCCGAGCCGAACCGGAATTCCAAGCTCTCACTCTTGGACGAATTTGTCGGCTGGGAACTTTCAAGAATCAAATGATGCTGATGACACTTTCTTTGACTTGCCTGATCTTTCTTTAAACGGCACAGACAGAAGTCGTGATGTATATTGTTATTATGCTTCATCTTGGCAGCTGGCTGGAGCCGATAGTGGGTTTCGGCTTGAGGAGCCGTTTCAATGGGAGTATCTAGCGAGTGGAAATTTTAAGTCAAGTTAGTTAACTCTTGAAAAATTACCATATATAAATACATACATACATACATACTCCTTCCTTTCCCCCCCCCCCCCCCTTTTCACGACATAGACGCTTGCGCCCTCATAATCTTAGGGTCTTTGAATCACCCTATCGGATTCATAGACAGGTAAATTTGGGTCTGACCTCAGTCGCCAAGTTAGCAAGTGGCTCCAAAGGAAAAGTCCAGCAGCCGTAGAGGGCTTCCTTCCGCTTTTCTTATTATTTTTACTAGTGATCAACGACAAAAGTAAAGTTTGATCAAATATTAGTATCAATTTAATTATTTTATTAAAAAAAATATTATAGATAAATTAATTAATGATATCAAGAACAATTTTTTAAAATTTTGTCAAGATAATTAGATTGACATTAATATTTGATCAAAGTTTATTTTTATTAACTAATTGTAACAAAAAAAAAAAAAAAAAAAAGATGGAGGGGAATATGATTAGAAGTGTGATTGTAAAGTATAGCTCATTCATATTATCATGTCAGAGTGGACAATAGCGAATTTGGAACTCCTATTTTTTCTAACTTTTTGTTTTTTCATATTTCAAAATGATAGTTTCATTTGACATTTTAAATATTTTCTTTGACCTTCTTTTGTGTCTTAGTATTGCTCAAATGAGAATATCATTTTGTGCGAGAATGAGTATTAAGATTTTGGTTATAAAAAATTGTACTATGGACAACCAACAAAATACAGGTTGTTGTCTGTTAGTTAAAGTTGCCAAGGATGAAAATTGTACTAAGTGGACACACCCATGTGTATTTATTTTAGCATATACCCTTTTGGACCCGGAACATGAATGTGATTTTTCTAAATGCCCATTTATATTACTCTATGTAAATTAATAATAGTATGTTCATTCAAGAAAAAAAAAACTAAAACATCACCAAAAAAAAAATCCAATATAATATACCCATTTTCGTTAATTATCAATACAAGTTAACAGTAATGTGTCATTTTCACATTCATTGCTAATAAAGTTGGCATTGCAAATGATAGTTGACCACCCATATTGGGAGGCCTATTCCATGTAAAAATACAAGACTCAACCACACTTATGTCTTGCATTTTATTTGAAATATACTTCATTTCAACATAAATATTGTATTTATAAAAAAAATTATAATTTTATTACCATACAAACAAATATAAACAAACAAAATTTAATTTGAATAATATAATAAGTAAATGCAATATTTATCCGCATATATAATCACAAATTTACAACTATATAATGAAGACAAAGTTGTTTAAAAAAAAAAAAAAAAAAATAAACGACAAAGTTTTGTTTACATGATTGTATATGTGTGTGGGCATCAATTGGTATAAGATCCAAATCAAACCTTGTCTTGAGTGCATTAAACTTTTGAATTGACCCACACAACACTACTCCCTCCGTCCCAAAATGATATTCTCATTTGTCATTTTTTATTGTCTCAAAAAGTTTTTCTCATTTCTACAATTTAGGTTTAAAAGTGCATAAATAAATATGACTAGTGAAGCAAGTATTCATATCCTTAAAAAATGTTTGAATAGTCAAATGACAATTTAAGTTTAAAAGTGCATAAATAAAATATGACTAGTGAAACAAGTATTCATATCCTTAAAAAAATAAAAATTAAATAGTCAAATGAAAATATCGTTTTGGAACCATTTCCTTGATGAAACTTCAATACCACACATTCCTCCAAGATTAACTATTGTTGTTTCAGGAAAAAAAAAAAAAACTATTGTACAATTTACATACCTTTTCATTATTATTTATAGGAAATAAATAACACCCATTTGCCCAAATAATCATAGATTACTTATCTAATTTGTGTTTAAGAAATACCCATTTGCTTTATTAATCATATAATATAGTAATAAAAATTTATATGCCCTCCCTTGTTTCTTTGGCAACATCATAGCAAGATCTTCTATATAAGGTAAGATGATTGCAGAATATTTTCTTTGCCTATATCTCTTTTTTACTGCTTTTAATAAAGAAATAAAGATATTTCATTAAATAAATAAAAATATTCTTACTACTCATCTGAGGACACACATGAAAGTACCCAAGAAGGTGACAGCATCTTATTAGTTAAAGTAAATTAAACTTTGCTTAAGAAAGTCTAATTATTAAACTTCTTAAGCAATCTTTAATTACTTTAACTAATAAGATGCTGGAGGTGGTCTCCCATGAGAACAAGGGGATCCGTCTCATGCATGAGACGGGTCGCCCCATGACCCATGGGCCGAACCCGCCACGTGGCAACCCACCATTGGCCGAAAAAAAAAAAAAAAATTAATTTTTTTTTTATTTTTTTATTTTTTGGTTTTTTTTTTGTTTTTATATTTTTTTTCGGCTTTTCAGTGGTTTAGCAAAAAATAATAGTTACCATCTCTTAAAGTAACATTGTTCATAAGTAAACGTAATACTTGTTTTAAAAAACAAAAGCTCGTTTTTACCCATTTGAAAAGTAATAACTTATGTATATGAATGTAATAGTAAGTTTATACAAGTAAATGTAACACTTTGATTGACGAAATTGTAACAGATTTCTATAGATAATGTAATACTTTTACATGTATCATGATAAATTTGACCCCATTGTAACTTATTGTTTGAAAACAAATAGATATCTATACATATGTATTACAATTATTTACAAATACTATTACATATAAATAACACGTTTGTTACATTTTAGTTATAATAAGTATTACTTTTGGCAAACGAAGAAAACATAGGAATATACACTATTACTTTAAGAGATGGTAACTATTACTTTAAGAGATGTTAACTATTACTTTTCACAAACCGAAAAAAAACCAAAAATAAAAATATAAAAATTTAAAAAAAAAAAAAAAAATTTGGGGCCAATGAGGGGCTGCCACGTGGCAGGGTCCCCCCATGGGTCCTGAGCAGGGTTGTGGGTCGGGTAATGGGTCAAAAAAATGACCCGTCTCACCTATGAGACGGATTAGAGTGTTCTCACACAAGTTTTTGTCAAGATGCTGTCACCTTCCTTCAAAAAAAAAAAAAAAAAATCTTACAATATTTAAAGGTGTGATTAAGGTAAAGTGAAAACGCTTGGATTTTTATTATTTTAATTTATGTATTTATTCTTTTTTTTTTCTCTTTTTAACCAATACTCCTTCCGTCTCATTTTAAACTTTAAAGTCAATGCGAAAATTGTCAACTTTATAGCACTTTGATCAAGAATTTACAGAAGAATTGATTAAAAACTAAAAATTATTTATGAGAGTAGTATTAATGGTGGGTCAATAACAATTTTTAGAATTTCATTTGGATAATTAACATTTTTGTAAACTTTTAGTCAAATCACAATTAAGTTGAATTTTTTTACTTTTACTATTTTACTATAAAGTTTAAAATTAGACAGAAAAAAAATTATTCGTAGTGAAAGATGACGTCAGCATCACTATCTCCTTTTTACTCAAGTCTAATTCTCCATCATTTGTGAACAATTTTAATGTATATGGGGCATGGCGGCAATAAAGGAGACAATATAATCTCTAGGATCGGAAATATAATACACACAAATACACACACAATTATTTTTGGGCCGTCCAATGTGCTTTCGCATTTTTTTTCTTGTAACGTTACATACTCGTTTTTTTTCTTTTTTCTTTTTTTCGAAAGGAACGTTACATACTCGTTTGGTAACGTATTTTTGCATGTGTATCAAATAACGCAATGTTTTTATTAAGTCGTAAAAAAAATACGGGACTACTCGCATCATCGAATTCAAAGACATTGGTTCCATGTCATTGACACGATGACGTTAATTTGACACTAACATGGCAATTGTATGTAGCAACCCCGTCCAGTGGCGGATTAGGATGTAGGGTGAGGTGGTCAAATTTTGACGAGAAAATTTTTATCGTACAATCAAAGTTATAAAATTTTAGTACATTATGTATCTTATTTTTTCATAGTCACGATTTTAAATAAAAATAATGATAATAATAATGTTTTAATAACTTAACTAGACTAAGAAATACAAACAAATAACATTAGAAAATACAAAATTAGAATTGAGATGGAACATCGTCCATAATGCAAAGTTTAAAGTAAAATTTAAGTAGACATGTGTCTAAATTCTACTCCCTCTGTCTCTAAATGAGTGTCCATTTTCAAGAAATCTTTTTCACAAAATGAGTGTCTTTTTTTAACATAACTTTGTCCCTAAATGCTTTTTTTCGAATTTTTTTCACCGGTTTCTTTATACGTGCAAAACTAAATGTTTAGAAAGGAGATTACAAAATTATATATGAATCTTTGCTACCAAATTGTACAAAAAAATTGAGATTTTCAGTGTCCCTTAAAATAAAATTTGGACACCCATTTAGGGACAGAGGTAGTATAACAAAAGTTAACATGGAAGTGACTGCGGCAAATGTCAAATTAATACTATTAATTAGAAAAAAAAAAAAAAAAAAGCAAGGCCAACTTTAGATATACGTAAAAAAGAAGTTGAATGTGTTACTGTCATAAACAAATTAATTGTGTCATTGACCATAAACATATTTGTTGGAACAATTTTCATAACCCCTAAATGCCACGCTCATTTTCAGAATAAGATTGAGGAAAAGATGAAGCGGAAGCGATTAAGAACAATTACCTGTTGAACCCATATGAAGTTGTAGGGAGAAAAAGAAGAAGAAGAAAAAAGAATTAAGGGGACGGAGTTCTTCTAAATGATGAGTGCCTTTTCTCTCTAATGTCTCTAGCAATATGAAGATTATTTGGGAGAGAAAAATAATGAATGGAGTGATTTCTAGGGTTGATGGAGAACCCTTTATATATGAAACCAATAGGCACCTCATTTAGGGACTACACCCTTTCAACCTTTAGTGATGTTAAATTACCACTTTGCCCATCAAAAATAGGTAATATTACATCCAGGAATTCTACTCAATATTTACTATTATTTACTACACTTTATATTAACATTATAATCATGATTTTATAAATGGAAGGTCAAAATAACTTGTTTTGCAAGTCATGTTCTAACAATCTCTCACTTGGGTTGCAAAATAAAGTTCTCCCTTTAAAACATAAATATAACACGAATGACAACCCTTATGTGCGCACTTTATTGTCATTCATAACAATCTCGTCCATTAGCCATATAAGTATAAGGACTAAAGGGGCAGTCGTTGTAATTGATTCGCAACTAAACCCACAATAATCACATATACAAATCCAACTAAATGACATAGATCAAAAGTGTAGATGTGTAGCATGGAATCATAATGAATATATACATATTCTTCTAACTAGTCCAACTTAACCAAATGAGATCAAAACTTTAAATAATAGAACTTATTAATGAATCACAACATAAACTCCCACTAAATTAAATGTTATCAAAATTGTTACACCCATATGAGCAACATGCTCGTGAAACACTAAAGATGATAACGATTTAGAAAACGGATCCGATAATTATGGAGTTTGTTCCAATAAGTTGTGTTTCTATTTGTTCCTTTTTGTACTCTTTCTTTACAACAAGATACTTAATGTCTAAATACTTAGACTTTGACAAATTCTTGTTAGAGTACTAGACTACTACCTGATTGTCATAATATATCTTAACGGTCTTTCGACACTATTGGACAAATTGTAGTCCTTTATGCAACCATATAATTTTAACAAATATCGGAATACCAAATGATCTCAAGATTATCCGATTTAAATAGGCATGTAGTTCTTAGTGTTTTGAAAAATTGCATCACTCTTTTGGCTGCAACCTAATGTTCTTTTCCGGATTGCTTTAGTATCTACCAAGCATCCCAACAGAAAATGCAAGATTTACGCATATATATATTAAGCTTTCTTACTGTTGATTCAAAGATGTATATTTTCTATATACTTGGACTCAAAATTAACTTTAGGACACTGTTTGAGACTAAGCTTGTCTCCTTTAAAATTAGGGATGTCAAGTGGTTTATAGTTTTGCATGCTATACCTTTTGTAATACCTTTTCTATATAGGCCTTTTGTGATAATCCCAAAATACTCCGTGAATACTCACAGTGAACTTGGATTCCTAATACAAAAAGATGCCTCACCAATAATTTTTATTCCAAAGAAATTTCTTAGTTTCCTTATTAAGGTTTAAAACATTACTAGCAAGCAAATATTATCCACATATAAAATCAAAATTATAATTTTTACTCCCACTGAACTTATGGTATACACAATATTTATCAAGATTCATTTCAAACCAAATGAAAGAATAACTTGATTAAATTCTAAATACCATTAATGAGAAGTTTGCTTAAGTCATAAATGAATTTCTCCATATAGATAGTTTGCTTAATGTCTTCATTAAGAAAAGTTCTCTTTAATATCCATTTGATGAGGCTTAAGACACAAATTGCTACTAGTGCCATAATGGTTCTAAAAGAGTTTTTAGAAGATACCGGGAAATGTTTCTTTCTTGATACTTAATGCCTTTCTTATGAGTTGAAAAAATCTTTAGCAACTAGATGGGTCTTATATCTTTCAACATTACTTTTGCGAATCCTTTTAGGTCTTAGATACCCATTTATAGGTTTCACATCTTTAGGTAATGTAAAAAGATCCCAAAAATTGTTATCTTTCAAAGATTTCAACTCTTTATATATAGTATTAATCTACTTATGAGAATTAGGACTATTAATGGTTTTATGGTAGGTGAATGGCTCATCTCCCACTAAACCTATGTATCCTAAATTTCTCGGTAAGATACATCTCATAATTATCCGGTATTGCAATCCTTCTTACTCTATTGTATCTCTTTAAGGGCACCGGTTCTTACTAATTCTGAGGTTGTTGAATTTCCTTCTTATGATCAACATTTTCATGTTGTTCAATATTTATAAGGAAACCATATTTATTTTGAATTGTATGTTCTTCTTGAATATCAAGTACAAAATTTGAAATCCAATTGGAACTTATGGAAGAGGTGAAGAAATGGATGCCTCTTCTTTTCCAAATTCAAAATATTACACCTAATCTCCCACTAAATTCAACATCCTCAAAGAACCTAGCTTTTCTCGTTTCAAAATGTTCAAATTTTCGGGTTGTAAAATTTATATATCCCCTAGATCTCTCGGCTTACCTCATGAATAACTACTAACAGTCTTATGTCTAACTTGCCCTTAGTAGACTTATAAGGTCTACCCTTATGTTAGACAACCCCATAAATGAAGATGATTTAAGGACGTGTTCCTTATTCGTCCCAAAATCATAAAGGGTTTTTATTAGTAGCTTAGAGTGAGCTTTAATGAGAATAAGGGTTGCGGTTTTAATGTATCGCCCATAATGAGTGAGGTAAAAGAAGCACAAAACATGCTTATTACCATTTCCTTAAGGATTTTATCATGTCTCTTGTGTACATCATTCATGCTAGGCGTACCCGGCTTAATGTAGATGGAGACAATCCCACACTCTTCAAAATAGCGAGTAAAAAGGACCTAGACATTGTTCCCTTTAACAATCACTCCAACCATGATATACTCTATCATGATTGGACCTAATGTTCTTAATAGTCTTTCAAAGTTGATTTCCAACTTTGACCTCATAAGACTTGAAAACGTCCATAACTTGAGTCTTTGCATGAAGTAATAAATGCATCCATATTGAGAGTAGTCATTTATAAACGTAATAACTATTGTTGACCTTTCCACGAAGGAATAATGAATGGCCCACAATGTTCATATGTATTAGTTTTAAAGACACTTGATACTCTCGAGAATACTATTCTTTTAATGTTTGTAAATTTCCTTTAAGACATTTAATGCAAAAGTATTTTCCAAAATATCAAGTTTGTTTAAGATTTTCTTTAACATAAGCTTATCAATTTTCCTCTTGGAAATATGACCCAAATGCCTATGCCTTAATGAAAAATAAAATAAAATTTACTTGATAACTTTTGCTTTCTAGTTTTGGTTTCATTATTAAGGGACACATTTATTGTTTGAATAATGTCAAGTGAAGAAAGAATACTTGACAAAGTACTAGTGCCAACAACCTTTGAATTAAAATAGAGATCACACTTATTATTAATGAACAAGAGTGACCTTCCTTGTCAAATATTGTGATAAATATCATAATTCCATTTAAATGATGGTACAATAAATATATTATTTAATACAAAATAATACTTAGTACTTAACAATAATTTAAATGATCCTTATGCCTATAACTCTAACCGGATTCCTAGTTTCCATATAGATGAATTTCTTCATCTTTACTAGGTCTTCGGTAATTTAGGCAATCCTACTTGAACATCCTTATGTGATTGGTTGCACCAAAATCCAATCACCATGTAAATGTAGGAACTGAAACCAAATTAGCCTTAATACAATACAAACAAGACCAAATGATATACCTCTCACGCCAAGCGTGAGACTTAGGATAATCGAACTTCATGTTAGTAAGGTCCTTGCAAAAGAAACATTTCTTTTCTTTATGATCATGAGATGATCCCTTAAGCTTCTTTTTACTTGCAACCACAGTTTCTTTCCCTCTTCTCTTGTTCTATGAGAAAAGGTAGATGCTAAATGAGTACCTTTAGTTTTAAATTATTCTTAACTTATCTTCTTCTTGTGTCATAAGTGAAAGTAATTCATTAATATTTCACTTGTCCTTTTGATATTGATAGGTCACTTCAAAGCAACCAAACCAAAGAAGAAAGATTAAAACTAAATGCACAAGAATATCATCCGATATCCTTAATTTAAGTGCCTTTTCGTTTCGTCAATAGATGAACTATTTCTAAAATGTACTCCCTTAAATTCCCGGTACCCTTTATACCTTATGGAAACAAGTTTCCTCAGGGGTATCAAGGAATGTTTGTAGCATCAATATCCTCGGAGACACCGTCCAAAAGGTCTCCGGGACAATATTCTTTATGATCATTAGGCTTACGCGGTTAGAGCGTGTCACTTCTCAGCACTCAAGCAATAAGAAGAGAAACGGATCCCTTAATGCGAGTTCTATATAGCCCAAGATTATAATTATTTGTTTTTCAAGTTTTATAATTAGTCCCACATTGCAACGGTACTCATAGCAGTAATTACAGATGAAGCAATAAACAAATTTGTTGGAATTTTGAGAACAAGAATGGATACAAAACATAAATAAGAAACTACATAATAAATAATGATTAATTATATCAATGAAATTCATCAACAAGACAATCAACATGACATCAAAACTAATCTTTGGATTGCGAGTTGACTCATAAATGATTGCCTTAGGCAACAAGTAATTTGAACTTATATTTTAATAAATACTTAATCTTCCTTTGGGCCGACATAAGTACCTAAGAAAATAACATAATGTTTATTTTACTTGTTACCACATGAATGCCCAAGTTTAGTCAAATGTCAAGATCTTCTTTGGAAAATTCAAACCATTCACATATCAACTTAAACATCCAACACTTTACAATTTTAGGGTTTAAATAACGTAAATCACTTAGGCGACAATATTATTTAAACAATGAATAAAATTGTCAAAGCATATAATTAATCAAGGCCTTAGGGTTTGAAAAAATGTATGTTTTGTTCAAAAGAGGAACAAAATTGTGCAACATCTTTGAAAAAGCAAAAACCTGTGAATAGTGTACATGCGCGACCGGGCAACTTATAATATCCGACCGGGCAGAACATAAGACCCGACGGGGCAGAACATAAGACCCGACCGGGCTAAAGCCACCGTTTCATGCATGCTTTGCTGCACTTTTCCAAATTTTATCCCAAAAAATGATGAACAACAAGTAGATCCACATGGTATGTTCTTTACAACATAAAACCATGTTATTTAGGGATAATCTTGCTTTAAAACAATGGAATCAAGTATGTAGATCCACATGGTATGCACTAGACATAAAACCATATTATAAAGGGATAGTCACACTTGAACCATTGTGTTCATTCAACAAAACTTTTCAAACCATTTTCTTAAATTCAGATGATTATTATCAGTACTTTATGAATGAATTAGAGTCCCTAATTAACATCAAAACTTGATGATTCAACAGGAAAAATGAATCGAATAAAGCATAAAAGCTTTCCCGAAAAGAACTCAAACTTAAACCAAAATATGAGCGGGCTCTGATACCAATTGTTGGAAAAATTTTCATAACCCCTGAATGCCACGCTCATTTTCAGAATAAGATTGAGGAAAAGATGAAGCGGAAGCGATTAAGAACAATTACCTGTTGAACCCATATGAAGTTGTAGGGAGAAAAAGAAGAAGAAGAAAAAAGAATTAAGGGGACGGAGTTCTTCTAAATGATGAGTGCCTTTTCTCTCTAATGTCTCTAGCACTATGAAGATATTTGGGAGAGAAAAATAATGAATGGAGTGATTTCTAGGGTTGATGGAGAACCCTTTATATATGAAACCAATAGGCACCTCATTTAGGGACTACACCCTTTCAACCTTTAGTGATGTTAAATTACCACTTTGCCCATTAAAAATAGGTAATATTACATCCAGGAATTCTACACAATATTTACTATTATTTACTACACTTTATATTAACATTATAATCATGATTTTATAAATAGAAGGTCCAAATAACTTGTTTTGCAAGTCATTTTCTAACAATATTCGCCAACAGTATTTTACTTGATCGTTGACCTTAAACAAATATCAATATCAATACTAATAAGTCATAATAATTTGAATTGAAATTTGTAATACTCAGTCCAAACTTCATACCTATAGGACTTGCTCTTCATGAAAGTATAGAGTTAAAAGTAGTCAAGCTCAAATCTTTAGTTTAAGTGATGGTAATTTTAAATTATTTTCTCCTTTTTGAAACTAAGACATGCATCTTTAAAAAATGTATGGAATGAGAATAAAATTTAAATATAAATATATCTCTATTCTATGAAGATGGTCTCACTTTCTATTAATGAATATGATTAAACTTTGACTTTACATTTTTTAATTATATCTTATTGCAATTATATTACTCATGGTATTTTTATGGTGCATATAAACTAATTTAAAGTATACTTTTCCTTCTAAATATTTAGTCAAATTTTAATAAAATTAACCACAAAAATATTTTTGTTGAGCATGTCACGTGTGAGACGGTCTCACACGTGAGACGAATCTTGACGAGAGAAGAAATGGGTTTGTCCCGCCCTGCCTATAGTAGGCAAAACAATTTACTCTCTCAACGAGACCCGTCTCATGTGTGAGACCGTCTTCCACAATTTTTTTCAATTGGTGTTTGGGACATAATGAGTATAATCTTTTGAGAGGGGTAACTTACAAAATTTGAGGGGGTTCAAACTCATTTTTTTCAAGGATTAACATAAAATTACAAGGACTAAAGTGTGCAAATTGAAAATTCAGGGGGGTAGGTTGACCCCTCTGGCTATATGCTACATCCGCCCCTGACACGGTTAGCTTTTTTTTTTTTTTTTTCTATCCCGTAAATAAAAAGAAGTTTGTAGCATTATTTGATAACGAAAGCAAAAGTACATATTGCTCATATCAATCTATCACTAACAAGTATAATGCGTTATTTTAAAACTAGAGTAAAATTGTTTTTCTATAAGACTCCAAATTACTTGAGTCAAGATGCCATATGGTAAATTCTATCTACAAGGCATACTACATACAAGGCACCAATAATGGCAAAACTACCCTTCGCGTGTCGTGTGCAAAAGGACGACTTGAAGGCTTTGTGTCGTGTATTAACACACGAGATATACCAATTGTATAAAATGTTCAGTCGTGTTCAGTTATACGAATTGTACTATACTATGTCGTACAAACATACACGAAATGAATATAAACAGGTCGTGCAGATTTTATAAGACATGCCGTTTCACACATATCGTATTTAGGAACACGATATAAAGCACTATGCTCGTGTATATGCATACGACATATCAAAATGAAGGTGTTCTTCGATGATTTGCAACATGATGTTAATGATACGCATATGCTATGTTAGATTATTGAATTGTGTTGTTAATTGAGCAAAATGTATACACTTAGACATGACAAGTAACAAACGTCATATTGGATCATACAATATCATATAACCTATCACATTTAAGTGATACCACTTTATTTATAATCACCTAACAAATGATTGTGGTGTTATGTTTCTAATCAAGATTATATTTAAAGAGGTAATTAAACATGTTATAATGCATCATACAATATCATATATAACCTATCACATTCATTAGGTTAAAGTGATACCACTTTATTTATCAACTAACAAACGATGTTATGATGTGCATATACTATGTTAAATTAATGAATTATGGTGTTATATTTCTAATCAAGATTACATATAATGAGTTAATTAAACATGTTATATAACGAGTTAAGTTGTTTCGATGATTTGCCAAACGAGGTTAATGATAAGTTGTACATTAGAGGAATACCAACTACTCAAGATTATATATTTGAAATTATCATATTTGTTAATCAAGATTATATGTTTCTTGTTATAATAAGTTGGAAAACAAACAATGATTACATATAAGATTGAACCAACATCATACAATATCATATAACCTACCACATTTATTTATAATTTTTTTTTTTTTTATGATATGGTGTGTCGTGTGGAAATACACGACATTTAGTAAGACATTTCGTATGAACAACACACGAAATTAAACATTATATCTCGTGTATTGTTCATACGAGATAATTACCAGAAACAAAGACTATATCGTGTGGCTTTACACGATATGTACCATAGTATCTCGTGTATATACACACGAGATACACCCTGAACACTTACATAAAACACGATATACACGCAGACAACTTAACCCTACAGAGAAACAGCATTGCTGTACACCCATGCAGCATTGATATACTCCACAACATTGTCCAAGTCTTAACACCCATAAATTTATACCCATTTCGTGTATTGGCACACGAAATGTAAACTGATGAATCAGTTTACATTTCGTGTTCTAATATACGAAATGTGGAAAGTATCTCGTGTGCTTAAACACGAAATGCTCACCAACATTTCGTGTATTGGCACACGAAATGTAAACTGATTCATCAGTTTACATTTCGTGTGCTAATACACGAAATGTGGACAAGCATCTCGTGTGTGTTCATACGAAACACACCCCGACATGTCCAGATTATACACCCACAAATTCGTAACCAATTCAAACAAAAAACCCCAATTTGTGTTACCAAATCACAATTAGAACCATTTTGGATAGGTGTACACAACATTTAAGCGTTATATAATTTAGGTTTAGAAATTATAGTTGGGTTTTCAAATTGAAATTTAGGTTTAGAAATTAGGATTATTTTTTGGAGCGGCGGTAGAAGAGGCGGCTCCGGACTTTCCACCGGTGATAGGGAAGTTTGTCTTCATTTCCAGTTGTGTATGGTGGTGGTGTTGTGGTGGTCGCCGGATTTCACCGTTGAGAGAGAGAGACGGTTTTTCCGCCGTTTAGAGAGAGAGAAGAGTCGAACTGGCGTTTGAAATGGGGGAGGGAGGGGAAGTTTTTTTTTTTAAGTATATATATGAGGGTGTTTTGGTCATTTTTCCATGCCTTGTAAAATCCATGCCTTGTATATAGTAGTATCCATGCCATATCGACACTTTTAACCATCATACTTTATTTAAAATTTAATTTTAACTTCTCTTGATTTATTTATTTTTGCAATTTAAACTCTTGTACATACACTGATTTTTCTCAAAAGTGATGAAAATTAAGCTATTTGTTTTAGCATTTTTAACCATTTGATGCAATACGAGATTATAATTATATCAAATATTATAATTATAATGGTATTTTATTATTTGTTAGGATTTAATTAGTATTTTTATTATTTTCGTCATTAATTTTAGTAGGTTAATTTTAAGGGATTCTAGAATAGATATTGAGTCAATTTACTAGTTTTTAAGTCTTATTAGGTTACTATATAGGTTAGGGTTAATTCTAGAAGGTTTAGGATTGTTTTTCAAGTTTTATGGGGATTATAAAATAGGCCTAAGGTTGTATTCCGAAAATTAGATTATTATCAATAAAAATTGAATTGCAATTGCAATATTAGTTAAACCTTTTGGTTTTCAAGATTTCTTGTTGATTTCTTGTTTGGGGATTCCTTAATCCTTGCAGAAGAATTGTTCGTAGATCAATTCTTGCTTACTATTCCACTGCGTTTACATCACCATTATACTTAGTTTTGTTGTTTGTTGGTTTTTTTAGGGCGAAAATGAGTGCGTATCTTAAGTAAAACGGTTAAAATTGCTAAAAAAATATAATGATTAAAATTGAAGCTTAAGGCAGTACGAAAATTAACATATCGATTGGCCATCACTCGTTTACTCATATCCAGCATCAATCTCACAAAAAGCGAGATATAAGCAAGTCTAAGCCGCTTGTTACAGCGGAACACCTAACTCGTGCTTGCAGTGGTTCCAAAGCGCAATGGTTCCAAATCTTGACACACTACACATTGATGAATAAGCTCTATCACCAATAATTGATACGGATTTAGGGGGTGTTTGGCGTATCAAGCATCAAGTGCTTGATGCTTAATATAATATAAGGGTAATTTGGAGGTAGGATGCATTTGATCACTTTGGGCGCTAGATGTTGGATGCTGAATGAGGCTCTTACTCGTCAAGCAAGGATTTTGATTCTCAATGATTAAGAGGATGTTGGACATATTTATGATGTATAAAAGAATTAAATCATGCATCCTACCTTCAAATTATTCTTACATTATATCAAGCACACCAAACTCCCCCTCAGTCTGCAATTGGATACGAAGCATTCTGGCTCACACTTCAATCTGTCGGTTTATTTCATTTTTAATGGTCTACCTTTAATCACATCCGTCCATTTTATATATTGTTCACGACTGAAATCAAACAAGCGAGGAGTTAAAGTACATGTAGAACAAATTCCATATTTAAATGAAGTAATTCAAAAGCGTATATTTGCAAAAGCCCATACTAAGGGTGTAAATGGTTCGGTCTCGGAAAATTTTAGAGACTGAACCACTAGTCATCGGTTTGAGAAAATTTCAGACCAAACCGAACCGCGAAAAAGTTCAAACCAAACCGCCATGGTTTGGTTCAGACCGCGGTTCACTTATGAGGTTTAAATCGTAGTTCAAACCGTCATTCAGACCGTGGTTCATACCACGATTCAAATCATGCTTTAGACTCTGTTTAAAAAAGAAAATTCGAAGGAAGATGTATATTTAATGAATAAAGACGCCGAAGGAAGTAAACACACTACCAAACTTTGTTGACTATGTGCCTCAACGATTATAACACACGATGAAATGAATATTGAATAGATGCCAAATGAGAGTTAGTAATGGCCTAATGTAACGTAGATTTTCTTAATAATTCAAAGGTGGATATTACTTAACATACAAATATGTGACTAATATATGCGGTGTGGCGGTTCGGTCTTGTGGTTTGGTTTGGTTTGGTGGTTCGGTCTCGTGGTTTAGTTTTGTTTGGTTTGATTTGGTTTGGAGGGGTCAGACCTCAAACAAAGCCGAACCACACGATTTATCAATTTTTGAAACCAAACCAAACTATTCTTGCTTGAAAACCATATTGTTTGGTTCAGTTCGGTCTCAAACCGCAGTCTAGACCAAATCGCTTACACCCCTAGCCCATGCATTTGCAAATTATTTGGGGAGCTTATAAACAATCATGAAAATGGAAGCACCTATCAATGGTCATTCTAATAACAAGGTTCATAATGACTACAAAGAGCAAAAAGTTGGAAAGTTTTTGGAAAATGACATTTTGCAGTTAATCAGTTTCTTTAATCCCATCCTTTTCACGGTCCCATTTATATTGCATTAGAGAAAACCCTCAACTTTATCTTATATAATACTCCTACAAAAGCAAAAAGATTTCAAAAGGACAATTATTTGATTGATTTAAAGTTTAATCATATTATTAATTGTATGCGTTATTAAGGAGACGTGATTGCGTATCAGTGTGTACTACTATAGACTATTTTTTTATAAATAAAATTAGAGACACAAGCATAAGTTTTTGACTAAAAAGCTTAAATATTAGGTTCTTCTATCCACTGTGTTTTTAATACGTTTTTCATTTCATTTTATTTTATTTTATTTTATTTTATTTTTTTATTTTATTTTATTTTATTTTATTTTATTTTATTTTATTTTATTTTATTTTATTTTATTTTATTTTATTTTATTTTATATGCTCCATAATAAGTGTTACGTTTCCATTTTATTGCTAATTCTAAAGATACAAGCAAAGTACAAAAAATATGTTCAATTTTTAAAAGTATTGATAATTCAACTTGCAATACTAAGAACTACTATATACTCCCTCTGTCATATAATAATATGCATAAATTTTTCTTTTATTTTGATGTCTCATAGGTGAGTCTTACTTCTTAAAATAAACAACTTGTTTTGTTGTTGTTGCTATTATTATTATTACTATTATTATTATTATCATTATTATTACTATTATTATTATACCTCACTGGCGATACTCACACGCTTAATTGTGGGCTCTATTATCAAATCATTTCTCACTTTTCATACTCACAACCACTATTTTACTCATAATGCTTTTGACTAATATTATATCCCCTTAATTCTCATGAATTCTAAATTAATTTTGCGCACGTTACTTTGAGACGGAATGGGTAACTTGCATGGTTATGTAATAATATAGGGAGCAATTAGCTTTTACTTGACAACCATGGGTTGTTTAGGAATTTGGAGACATGCTAATACGTATGCACATGAACAAGAAAACGACACCCATGGAATGATTATGTTTATGAACACCAATTTAGGCATGTAATCACGCATCGTTGTCCGACTATTAAACCCACCCATCACATTCTCTAATTTTTATCAAAAAAGAAGGGTAAAATACAAAACTGGGACTAATATCTACGGAGCGACTGCAATTTGAGGCCTGACGTCCAAAATTTACCAATTTAGGGCTTGGCATGCCAATTTTTGCACAATTTAGGGTTATTTAACGATTTTCTTCCAAATTCATGTTAAATGGTCACGTGCGTCGCATGTGATAAAAATTAAGGGTTTAAGTGAGATTTTTTGAAAATAAAGGGAAAATTTTGAAAATATCACTATGAAAACCTAAAACCAAAAACGTTCTTTTCTCTTCTCTTTGCAACAGATCGACCACGGCCACCCCTTCCCGTCTCCGGCCGGCAACACCACCCCTTCCCCATGGCAGAAACCTCCCCTTCTCTTTGCCCACACCCCTTCTCTCTCTCTGTAATCTCTTCAACCACACCCCTTCTCTCTGTAGAACTCTTTCCCGTCTCCTTCACCCATGAAATTGATGAGTTTGTTACTCAATTTTTGGTGTTTTCATTCCAGTTTGTTGCTCAAATTTTGGTGTTTTTGTTCCATGGAATTGGTGAGTTTGTTGTTTAAGTTTGTTGCTCGATTTTTAGTTTTTCCATTCCAAATCTCAAATGTATGAAACTTGCAATTTGTGAAATTTATAGTTTTTGTGATTTGCCCTCACGGATTTGACGAACTTTCCCGTCCCCCTCACCCACGAAATTGGATTTGTTTCTCATATTTTTGTTATTTTTAACGGATTGGAGATGGAATGGTGGTAGCAGTGGGTGGCCATGGTTGAGTATGGATGGGATTTGATTTTGTACAGGCCGTGAATGGTGATGGCAAGGTGAGGTGGCGGCGGCGAGATGTCGTGGTGTTATGAAACAACCAATCAAAAAAAACAAAAAGTTGAACCAACAAATTTTATTTTATTTTTGAAAGAAATCAACAGAAAATTTAAAATATATAATTAGAATAGAGTAATAATAAATATTGTACAAATTTAAATTATTTACAAAAATTTAAATTCAAAGTTCAAATTACTTTATTTTATTTTATAATAGAATAGTAATTTATTTTTGAAGCCTTGAATATTTAATATTTTAAAAAAGTTTATTTTACTACTTTAACTATAAAGTTTAATATATTTAATCTATGCATAAAAGTATTGTACACATTTAATTTATGTACAAGTAAGTGTTTAGGATTTTCTGAACATTCCCTATATTTTCAAAAAAAAACTTCACTTGACCCCTTAAGTCGTGTCACATGTGCCGCACATGATCACTTCAAATGAATCTGGATGAAAATCGTTAAAAAGCCCTAAATTGTGCAAAAACTGACATGTAAGGCCCTAAATTGATAAAATTTGGACGTCAGGCCCCAAACTGCAATTGCTCAGTAGATATTAGGCCCTATTTTGTATTTTACCCAAAAAAAGAATGAGTTACTCTCCTGTAAAACGCGTTTTTCCTAATGATTAGAAAAAATGTGTATTTCATAATCATCTGACGCTCCTGAAACACACTCGCTAGACCTTCATAACACATCAACTGGTCATCTTAAACACTGTCACTGGTTATATATTAACACATCAACTGCTCTTCAAATTTTTTTCTCAGAAAAAACTTTTCGGCTATCACTGTCAAAGGTTCTGGCTATCAGTCTTTCTGGATATCAGTCTCAAAGGTTCTTTTCAGCTTTTTTTTTCTCACTAGATATGCTTCATAAATTATATCCAGAAGACTATATTATCTATATCCAGAACCTCTTGAGCTTGATATCCAGAAAGTTTATTGGTCATGACCTTCTTAAAATATGCTTGAAAATCATATACAGAAGGCTTGTTATTGATATCCAGAACCGATAAAAAGTTCTAATTATTTACAAAAATGCCACCCTGCGTTTTTAAAGAAGTTCTACATATTTTCAAAAATGCCACCGAAAACATGTTTTTCCTGAGACTTGCGTAAAACGCGTTTTACCCAAGATTTTGTGAAAAAAAAATACTAATTAAATCGTCTGTAAATTAAAACGTGTTTAAAAGAATAAAGTTTCTCACAAGTGATTGAAAAAACAGTTTTGTACTTTAAAAAAAACTCAGTATGTTAATTAACAGAAAATTTTCGGGAAAACTAGTTTCTCCATAAGTTATAAAAAGTCTTGTTTAGGGTTCGATCTCTCTCCTCGCCTCCTTCTGGCGTGGACATCGTCAAAAATAGGTTTAGGGTTTAAGGATAATACTAATATTAAAAGGTGGACTTTTTATAACTTATGGAGAAACTAGTTTCCCCCAAAACCTGCTCCTCAATTAAAGTTGTCATTAATATATGATTGTTTTAAGTCGTAAATGAATATCATATACGAGCATTTTCTCAAAAGCCCTTCAACCAAACGTTTATTTTTTATAAAGGTTTTACATTATTTTTTTTATTTCTATAAGGTCCATCCGTGGTATGAGACACGTCAATCAGACAATTTGATACACATGTATAGAGTCCAAAAAAAACTTTGATGGTTGTGTCTCAAAGGACATTTGAGCAATAAATTTTCAACTTGCAGATTTTTCAGGCAAAAAAAACTAAATTCCTTATTAAAAATTATACTCCATTTCAAGGACTTTTGAGAAATTAATCCTATCATATGAAATACACCTTTATAATGGTGTTTTTTTTTTATTGTGATCATATGATTGGTAGACATGTTCCTGGCAACAATCTTATCTTTTGGCCCATTATTTATTTACAAGTATGGTCAAGATCAAGAATTCCATGAGATGATCGATCATGCCAGTCTCATTAATAATTTGGAGCATCTAGGTAATTATTAGTCAATCAATTATTCTTTTATAATGGTGTTTTTTTTATTGTGAGCTAGGAAAAAATGATAATTCAAAATTACAATTTAACTTGGAAAGTTTAACAATATTAATTAGAAAAAAAAAAATAGATAATTAGGATTATCGTTACTACAATTATAATTATATTTTAATTTGTGTGAAAACTTGAAAATATTTATATTTAAGAATGTGGGGGAGTATATTATAGTAGGATATTCACATGTTACATGAATGACTTCCATGTATTTTCAATTGAATATAACGAAAGAGGGGGATCTAACCCTTAACCTTCCCGCGTTAAAAACAATGACCTATGTTGTCGTATGGTTAATGCAAATGAACTTTACATAGCCAAATCGGGTAAACATTGTTGTATAAATAAGTAAAACTTTTGTTTTTAATTTAATAATTAGTTACAGCGACATATATTATGAATCGCGTGTAAGAATTAAATTAATCCTAACAAAAATATTTGGACAATACAACTTCCTACACGTGAGCTGAGTATTGTACTATTGGCTCCCATAGTTGTACGTCGCTTCCTCTTGTAGAAATATCAACATAGACGGGTAAATATAAACTCACTAAATTCCAATTTTGGAGTAACATCTTTTGTAAATAGTACTAACATACCAATGATTAGAAGGCCAATAATTCTTGAATAAAGTGGGACATTACAGCTTTATAACGATTGCATGGCTTGTTTTATTAGTACTGTTTGGGAGTAAAAATCTGCATCATGTCTGCATCTTGAAGTATTCAACTTGTCCCGCCATCCTGCATCCTGACATCAAGCATCTTGATTATATACACACGTTTTTTGCAGGTAAACTTATTCCTATTTTTTAGGGAGCGATCACACGGATTACAGAACTCGACGTGACCTAATTGAAGACTCATTCAAACAATGAAGACCTTCTTATCATCACAAATGGCTGAAGATAATATTCAACTAACCTCCCGAGATTCTTGGCAAAAACCTACTAGTTCATAGTTAAACCCTCATTATAAATAGCTGACACATTTTGTAATGCACACACACTCACTATCTTCCATTCTCGTAGTAATCAATTTTTGTTCTTTCAATTCATTGTATTTCCAAGTCAATACTAATAAAATTTCATCTTGAGGTTTTATGCCGGCGAACAAGTTGTTCAAGGGCTTTCCTCGTTAAACACCGTGTTCTATTGATCTTGAATTGCTTGCAATCATATTCCATTTTGCCCAAACTATTATTCTTTAAGTTGAATTGCGAAATTTGACCAAAACAATTTGGCGCCGTCTGTGGGAAATTTGGTCTTATAATTGTCAAATGAATTCGAGATGTCGACTGCATTGTCTTCAACCATGACATCAGTTGGTTTGATGGCAACTATGGAGACAATTCCAGCCTCATCATCCGTGATATCTTCAACTCAGAGCACTGGAGGTGTCTCAAGACCAATCCAGATTCAAGATGGATCATCCACTGCCGCAAATCAAGAGATCCCTATTGACATCGCTTCCAACTTGACGTCCATGCTGCGTGAAGTGAGGAACCAGATTCAAGTTCAGAATGATACCTCCACCATGCTGATGAATCAAGTTTCCAGGTTGCAGTGCGAGGTGACTTCTCTTCAAGGTGGTACATGGGCGGTGCAGCAGACCAGCTTGCCTAGCATTTTCCAGTCTATTGCTCCAACTGCACCTTCCAATCTGTACTCTCCATATCAACCCAGAAGGCTTACTTTCGGGAGTGACATTGCTGGATCATCTGGATTTGGTGGGATCACGCCAACTACCAACCTGACCACCAACAGCACGATAGTCAATCCTGAAACTATTACTCCAACCTCAGCAACATTTGTGACTCCTACTTCGATGGCGAAAGGGAGTCTTAACCCTCAATTTGAATTTGATTATCTTAATAATTGTCAATTTGCTGCTGCTAACAACGATGCAGGTATCTTGCTTAGCCGTCAAATGCAGGAGTTGAAAGAATTAGTCATGAGTGTACCAGGGATGATTATGCCACACAACCAGGCGTCTCCAACATGTTACAATGAATCTCGTGTAACACCCATCGAATTTCCTGTTAAATATTTGACATACTCGTTAAATTCTTGAACTTGCATATTATGTGTTAGTTTTACTTGGGTTAAAGTTTTAACTGCTTTAGAATATTAAGGTTGTTAAATGTCTAGTTTTGACTTCTGGGTCATTTGTGAAAATTTGACTTTAGGGGTCTTTTTGTTTAAAAGTGAAACTTGAGGGGCCTAAGTGTCATTTTTGAAAGTTGAAAGGATAAATGTTGTTTGCCTTCTTCTCTGAGGCAAATTTCCCAAATATTTACGTTGCTCTTCCTCTATTCTGAGAGCTAGGGTTAGAATTTTCCCTATTCCCGACTCCTCGAGTTTAATTATCCCTCCGTTCTTGCTTCCGATCCCGGATTAATATTCGTGGCGTTGAATAGAGCGTTCCAGGCCGAACAGAAATAAGTTTTGGTCAACTTGAATTTTGACTAGGTAAGTTATTAGCTCCCCCTTACTTGTAATAACATGCATAAATGTTATTCTCAATACTTGTGATTGTTAATTTTGTGTTTGGGGTGATTTTTGTGGTACTTGTAAATTTGGGACAAAAGGAGTAAATTTCCCCTGTGTAAACTAATGAAAGGAAATGAAAGAATGGGTTTTAAGCTTGTTTATTATTTTGGGGGTATGTTGAAATTGTTAGTAAATGTTACTCCTACGTTTTGGGACGGAAATAGTTCAACCTGGGAAAGAAATGGGAATTTCGCATTTTAGTACACTGTTCGACCGCACAAAAATTATTGTGCGACCGCACATCTTTCTGAAGGGTTTTTCAAAGAAAGTGACCTGCTTGTGTGCGGCCGCACAGTCCATTGTGGGCGACCGCACAGTCGTCTGAAAAACAAAGATTTTGTTTAAAGTTTGTATAAGTTGGAAGTAACCCTAGTTAAGGTATATAACCTTAGTATAAGATGTCCTAGTAAGTGTTGTGATACTTTAGGGGCATCAGACTTGGTCTTAAACATGTATACTCATTAGATTAAAATGAGAACATAAGTATAAGAGTAGTATCTCTTCTTTATGTCTTGAAAGTGCTATGAACAAGCACTAATGTGTTATACTTGTTGTGAATCCAATGATTGTGCACCTTAGAGGCATTAGCATAAGGTCTTAGACTTGAACATCCTAAGAATAGGAGTTGGATTTTGTAAGAGTAAATGTATAACTCTTATACTTGTTTGAATGTCCAAAGATTGGAAGTTATAACTTGAAGTATAAGACATTAAAAGCTTGTACGTGATTTGAACATCCAAAGAATTGGATTAAGACTTGAATATAAGATAATAAAATCTTGTACATGGCTTGACACCAATAATATGTATGGTAGTGAACTTGAAAGTGCTATGAACAAGCACTAACGTGTATGAGACATGTTCTTGTTGTGTATATGCAAACATTGCATACATTTGCTTGATACAAGGTGACTTCTTGATTACTTGAAGCATGTTCCTTGTTGAGCTAGTCCACTACTTTTGGATTAGTTCCTCTCCCGTTGTTCAAGTAAATATCTACTTGTACTTTCTTGTGTGAGTCCAGCTGGTTCTCCTTGCTTGTTCGAAAATGTATAGGTTCACGCTTGTCGCGAGAGCTGGGTTTTAAGTGACAATCGGGTCCCTATGTATTTCCGCCCGACCCCTTACTACCGGCCATAGTAAGGGCATAGCTTCCTTAGTTGGAGCAATAAGCCTGACTTAAGTGAATGCTAAACTCCCGTCCCGAACACCTCATGAATAATCATGAGTACTGATATTGAGAATGACACTGGTTACCGGGTCTTCTGATATATACTGAATAATCAGTTCATGTTATTGATCGTGATGTCAAAGTAATACAAGCTTCGACAACAATGGTATTCTTGGGAGGAATAAGGAAGGAAGCAATATCCTTATAACTTGCTTGTTTAGCCTTATGTGCTATTTGATGAGTGGATTATCCTCTCATATACTTGTTACTTGATGATACTTGATATATAATTACTTGAGTATCTACTTGAATTGCATGATAGCATGTCATGTAGTTGCATCTAATAGCTTATTGAGATTTATCTCACCCTTTATTTGCTTTCCCCCCCCAGGAAAGGAAGGATAGTGCGCAGTGAGGCTCGACATAGTTGGGAGCTTGCTTCGCAGGTCGTGATTATTTTGGGGCTTGTGTCCTTTTACACTTGGTTAGGACGATGTATTGGGTTTTGTAACTCCTTATTTTGGGGTAGACAGTTCTTGTTGTCACTAGACATCTTGTATAGTACTCTTAATGCCAGCTTATGTGCTAGGCATGTTTCTGCTGTGTATGTATTAAGTTTGGTTTTAAATTTTCTTGTATAGAACTCGTGTTGTGAGCTAGTATAGCTCCTTACTCTAGAATATATATATCATGTCAATTTGTTAAACAAATGTCATTAAGTTTCTTGTTAAGTTTCTTGTTTCCCGTTAGGCACTCCCATCCAGGTTCGAGGTTCTATTAGGGAATCCCGGGACCTGGGGGCGTGTCAGGTTGGTATCAGAGCTACCCTGGTTTAGCTACCCTGTTTAGCTACCTTGGTTTGCTCTAAGTCTGGATAGGGTCTATGGCCTAGGTATGGGTGAGTCTTGGGGTGTTATTAATAACGCTGAGTGTTTACCTACAGGTACAATGAGTTCTGAAGGTACTAGTGGCAGTAATCAGCTGAGATCTATAACTCCTCAAGAAGAAATGGTTGATAATGTTGACTGGGATTATCCTAATCGCCTTACAAGGTTCTTGAAGATGAAACCTCGTAGTTTTGATGGGGAATTTGATGCTAAAAAGGCAGAGGAGTGGATTGAAAGCATTGAGAAGATCTTTACAGCCTTGAGATGTGCAGGTGGTGATAAGGTAACCTTTGCAACCTTTAAACTTGAGAAAGCCGTTGAACATTGGTGGCAAGTGTTGAGTAAAAGTTGGGAACTGGAAGGTGTACCACAGACATGGGAGAATTTTCTTAAAGCTTTTAAGTCGCAGTTTATTCCAACAGTAGTCCAAGACAGAAAGGAAATGGAATTTCTTAATCTGGAGGAGGGAAGTCTGACCGTGGGGCAATACTCAACCAAGTTCACAGAATTGGCGAGGTATTGTGATCACTTAGTTCCAAACGAAGCCAAGAAGGCACAGAGGTTTGTTAAAGGGTTGAGGACTGAGTATAGGAAGCAACTTCTTTCTTTACAACTCACTAGCTATCAGCAAGCAGTGGAGAAGGCTTATACCATTGAAAATGATATTGAAGAACACAAGGTGAAGTTGGGAACAACCATGACTGGTCGTGTATCGGAGAAAACTCAGGGATCTGGTTCTAAAGGTGGTAAATCTGGCCGCCAAGATCGTCGATTCCGACAGCCAACCGAAAGCAAAGGTAGTATATCAACTGGTTGAGGACAACAGTCCAAGGTCCCAGGAGAGTATGTGGCTATTGTTCGAAAAAAGGCCATTCTGAAGACAAGTGTTGGCTAAAGCAAGGAAAGTGTATAGTGTGTGGTGAAGCGGGGCACTTTGCTAGAAATTGTTCTAAAAGTAAAGTAAATCAAGTTGGGGGTACAAGTCAACCAGTCTCAGGTTCTAAGAGAGATAGTGGGGGTCGACCAAAAGTTCAGGGTCAGGTGTTTGCTTTAGATCAGCAGGGTGTAGCTGAGTCTTCTGCGGTCATAGGAGGTATTATATTACTTTCTAGTACGAGAGCGCGAGTCTTGATAGATCCAGGCTCATCTCATTCTTATGTGGCATCTCATTTTGTGTCGCATTTGCATGTTCTTCCTGATTCTATGCCTTATGTGCTAGAAGTATCTTCCCCTATGGGAGATTGCATGTTTACTTCTGAGGTTTACAAGAAATGTGAGGTTCTTGTGGGTGATCATCCCCTTCTTGCTGACCTAGTCGTGTTACCTATAAGGGACTTTGACGTGATTCTTGGCATGGATTGGCTATATGTGCATCATGCATCTGTTGATTGTTATAGAAAAGTAGTAACTTTTTCTATTCCTGGTTTGCCTGATTTTACCTTTGAAGGTGATAGGCCTTTATGTGCTATACATGTTATTTCTGCTTTAAAAGCTAGAAAACTTTTATCTCATGGTTGTGCCGGGTATCTCGCATGTGTACTTGATCAGAGTTTATCTGTTCCCAAGATGGAGGATATTCCTGTTGTGTCTGAATTTTCAGATGTGTTCTCTTCTGAGTATAGCATGCCACCTGATCGAGAGCTTGAGTTCTGTATTGAGTTATTACCAGGTACAGCACCAATCTCTAAAGCACCTTATAGAATGGCTCCAGCTGAGTTAAGAGAGTTGAAAACACAGCTTGAGGAATTGCTTGAAAGGGGTTTCATCAGACCTAGTGTATCACCGTGGGGTGCACCAGTGTTATTTGTCAGAAAGAAAGATGGGACTCTGCGATTATGTATTGATTACAGAGATCTTAATCAGGTAACTATCAAGAATAAATATCCGTTACCTCATATTGATGACTTGTTTGATCAGCTTCAGGGTTCAGTAGTGTATTCGAAGCTTGACTTGAGAAGTGGTTATCATCAGTTGAAAATCAGATCTGAGGATATACCAAAGACAGCTTTCCGTACCAGGTATGGGCATTATGAGTTTATTGTTATGCCATTTGGTTTGACAAATGCTCCAGCTGTATTTATGGATTTGATGAACCGTATATTCAAGCCATATCTTGATTGTTTTGTGGTGGTATTCATTGATGACATTCTTGTGTATTCTAAGTCACGGGCTGAGCATGAACAACATCTCAGAATAGTATTACAAGTTCTTCGTGAGAAACAACTATTTGCAAAATTCAGCAAATGTGCTTTCTGGTTAGAAGAAGTTTCATTCTTGGGGCATGTTGTATCTGCTACTGGTATTGCAGTAGATCCTTCCAAAGTTGAAGCAGTTGTAAACTGGAAGAGGCCAACTACAGTGACTGAGATCCGTAGTTTCTTGGGCTTAGCTAGTTATTATCGGAGGTTCATTGAGGGATTCTCCAAGATTGCTACTCCATTGACTAATATGACTCGAAAAGCTATTTCTTTTGAGTGGAATGACAAATGTGAAGCAAGTTTTCAGGAGTTGAAAAAGCGTTTGACTACAGCTCCAGTCTTGGCTTTGCCTAATGGTTCTGAGCATTTCATGGTTTATACTGATGCTTCTAAAGAAGGATTGGGTTGTGTTCTAATGCAAGATGGCAAGGTAATAGCTTATGCTTCTCGAAAATTATCTCCTTATGAAAAGAATTATCCTACTCATGATTTAGAATTGGCTGCGATTATTTTTGCTTTGCATAAATGGAGGCATTACTTGTATGGAACCAAATTTGAAGTCTTTACTGATCATAAAAGTTTGAAGTACTTGTTTTCTCAAAAAGAACTTAATATGAGACAACGTAGATGGATGGAGAAATTGAAGGATCATGATTGTACTATCCTTTATCATCCAGGAAAAGCCAATGTTGTGGCAGATGCACTGAGCAGAAAGACTTATATTTCTTGCCTGATGATTCGTGAATGGAAGATGTTTGAAGACTTGTGTGATTGGAGTCCTTGTGAATCAAATCATGGAGTTATGTTTGCGAATATAAAAGCTACTTCAGATTTACTCCAACAGATCAGAGAAACTCAGGTAGTTGATTCTGAATTGCAGAAAATCATTAGTGGAATGAATGGAGGAAAGCAACCAGATTTTTCTTTCAACAGTGATGGAATTCTTACCTTCCGAAGTCGAGTTTGTATTCCAGTTGATCCATAGATAAAGAAGGAAGTTCTTGAAGAGGCTCACAAAGCCAAGTATACTATTTATCCTGGAAGTACTAAAATGTATCAAGACTTGAAGAAACATTTCTGGTGGAACAATATGAAAAGAGAAATTGCTGAGTATGTATCCAAATGTTTGACTTGTCAACAAGTAAAAGTGGAACATCAACGTCCAGCAGGTTTGTTGCAACCATTGGAAATTCCGGAGTGGAAATGGGAGCATATTACTATGGATTTTGTGACTGGTTTGCCACGTACCAGACGAGGCCATGATGCTGTTTGGGTTATAGTGGACAGGTTGACTAAATCAGCTCATTTCTTGTCTGTTTCCATGGGATATTCATTGTCTCAGTTGGCATCTTTATATGTTCAGGAGATTGTTCGACTGCATGGGGTTCCTGTGAGTATTGTATCTGATAGAGATCCTCGTTTTACTTCTCGATTCTGGCAGTCTCTTCAGGGTGCTATGGGTACTAAATTGAATTTCAGTACAGCTTTTCATCCTCAATCTGATGGGCAATCTGAGAGACTTATACAGATTCTTGAGGATATGTTACGTGCTTGTGTTATTGATTTCAAAGGCAGTTGGGATACTCATCTTCCTTTGCTGAGTTTGCTTATAATAACAGTTTTCAGTCTAGCATTGAAATGGCTCCATATGAGGCTCTTTATGGCAGAAAATGTCGATCTCCTATATGCTGGGATGAAGTGGGAGAAGCTAGACTCTTGGGTCCTGAAATGGTTCAACAGTCAGTTGAAAGTGTGAAACTCATTCGAGATAGATTGCGTACAGCTCAGAGTAGACAAAAGAGTTATGCAGATCATCGTAGAAGGGATCTTGAATTCCAGGTAGGTGACTTTGTATTCTTGAAGGTCTCTCCTCGTAGATGTATAAAGAGATTTGGGAAGAAAGGAAAGTTATCTCCTCGTTATATCGGTCCATTTGAGATTCTTGAAAGAGTTGGGAAGTTGGCTTATAGAGTGGCTTTACCTCCTTCTTTATCTGGTATTCATAATGTATTCCATGTATCTATGCTTCGCAAGTATATGGCAGATGAATCACATGTTCTTGAGTATGAGGCCATTCCATTTCAGCCTGATTTGTCTTATGAGGAACAGCCTGTTGAAATTCTTGACTGGAAAGAGCAAGTATTGCGTACCAAAAGGATTCCTATTGTGAAGGTCCTTTGGAGGAATCATGAAATTGAAGAAGCTACTTGGGAAACCGAGAAAGAGATGCGAGATAAATACCCGAGCCTATTTGAAAACTTTGGTAAGTAAAAATTCGTGGGCGAATTTTCTTTAAGGTGGGGAGGATGTAACACCCATCGAATTTCCTGTTAAATATTTGACATACTCGTTAAATTCTTGAACTTGCATATTATGTGTTAGTTTTACTTGGGTTAAAGTTTTAACTGCTTTAGAATATTAAGGTGGTTAAATGTCTAGTTTTGACTTCTGGGTCATTTGTGAAAATTTGACTTTAGGGGTCTTTTTGTTTAAAAGTGAAACTTGAGGGGCCTAAGTGTCATTTTTGAAAGTTGAAAGGATAAATGTTGTTTGCCTTCTTCTCTGCGGCAAATTTCCCAAATCTTTACGTTGCTCTTCCTCTGTTCTGAGAGCTAGGGTTAGAATTTTCCCTATTCCCGACTCCTCGAGTTTAATTATCCCTCCGTTCTTGCTTCCGATCCCGGATTAATATTCGTGGCGTTGAATAGAGCGTTCCAGGCCGAACAGAAATAAGTTTTGGTCAACTTGAATTTTGACTAGGTAAGTTATTAGCTCCCCCTTACTTGTAATAACATGCATAAATGTTATTCTCAATACTTGTGATTGTTAATTTTGTGTTTGGGGTGATTTTTGTGGTACTTGTAAATTTGGGACAAAAGGAGTAAATTTCCCCTGTGTAAACTAATGAAAGGAAATGAAAGAATGGGTTTTAAGCTTGTTTATTATTTTGGGGGTATGTTGAAATTGTTAGTAAATGTTACTCCTACGTTTTGGGACGGAAATAGTTCAACCTGGGAAAGAAATGGGAATTTCGCATTTTAGTACACTGTGCGACCGCACAAAAATTATTGTGCGACCGCACATCTTTCTGAAGGGTTTTTCAAAGAAAGTGACCTGCTTGTGTGCGGCCGCACAGTCCATTGTGGCCGACCGCACAGTCGTCTGAAAAACAAAGATTTTGTTTAAAGTTTGTATAAGTTGGAAGTAACCCTAGTTAAGGTATATAACCTTAGTATAAGATGTCCTAGTAAGTGTTGTGATACTTTAGGGGCATCAGACTTGGTCTTAAACATGTATACTCATTAGATTAAAATGAGAACATAAGTATAAGAGTAGTATCTCTTCTTTATGTCTTGAAAGTGCTATGAACAAGCACTAATGTGTTATACTTGTTGTGAATCCAATGATTGTGCACCTTAGAGGCATTAGCATAAGGTCTTAGACTTGAACATCCTAAGAATAGGAGTTGGATTTTGTAAGAGTAAATGTATAACTCTTATACTTTTTGAATGTCCAAAGATTGGAAGTTATAACTTGAAGTATAAGACATTAAAAGCTTGTACGTGATTTGAACATCCAAAGAATTGGATTAAGACTTGAATATAAGATAATAAAATCTTGTACATGGCTTGACACCAATACATATGTATGGTAGTGAACTTGAAAGTGCTATGAACAAGCACTAACGTGTATGAGACATGTTCTTGTTGTGTATATGCAAACATTGCATACATTTGCTTGATACAAGGTGACTTCTTGATTACTTGAAGCATGTTCCTTGTTGAGCTAGTCCACTACTTTTGGATTAGTTCCTCTCCCGTTGTTCAAGTAAATATCTACTTGTACTTTCTTGTGTGAGTCCAGCTGGTTCTCCTTGCTTGTTCGAAAATGTATAGGTTCACGCTTGTCGCGAGAGCTGGGGTTTAAGTGACAATCGGGTCCCTATGTATTTCCGCCCGACCCCTTACTACCGGCCATAGTAAGGGCATAGCTTCCTTAGTTGGAGCAATAAGCCTGACTTAAGTGAATGCTAAACTCCCGTCCCGAACACCTCATGAATAATCATGAGTACTGATATTAAGAATGACACTGGTTACCGGGTCTTCTGATATATACTGAATAATCAGTTCATGTTATTGATCGTGATGTAAAAGTAATACAAGCTTTGACAACAATGGTATTCTTGGGAGGAACAAGGAAGGAAGCAATATCCTTATAACTTGCTTGTTTAGCCTTATGTGCTATTTGATGAGTGGATTATCCTCTCATATACTTGTTACTTGATGATACTTGATATATAATTACTTGAGTATCTACTTGAATTGCATGATAGCATGTCATGTAGTTGCATCTAATAGCTTACTGGGATTTATCTCACCCTTTATTTGCTTTCCCCCCCCCCAGGAAAGGAAGGATAGTGCGCAGTGAGGCTCGACATAGTTGGGAGCTTGCTTCGCAGGTCGTGATTATTTTGGGGCTTGTGTCCTTTTACACTTGCTGAGGACGATGTATTGGGTTTTGTAACTCCTTATTTTGGGGTAGACAGTTCTTGTTGTCACTAGACATCTTGTATAGTACTCTTAATGCCAGCTTATGTGCTAGGCATGTTTCCGCTGTGTATGTATTAAGTTTGGTTTTAAATTTTCTTGTATAGAACTCGTGTTGTGAGCTAGTATAGCTCCTTACTCTAGAATATATATATCATGTCAATTTGTTAAACAAATGTCATTAAGTTTCTTGTTAAGTTTCTTGTTTCCCGTTAGGCACTCCCATCCAGGTTCGAGGTTCTATTAGGGAATCCCGGGACCTGGGGGCGTGTCATCTCGCTTCGCTTCGGCCATAGCCAACGTGGTCATACCAAAGAAGTTTAGTCCACCCCATATGAAGCAATACGATGGGACAACGGACCCAGCTGAACATGTTGCATTGTATCAGGAGAAGATGGATGTGGTCCACATTCCACCCCAGTTCAAGGAAGCATGTTTTTGCAGGGGTTTTGGTTCAACTCTTACAGGAGCAGCTTTGAGATGGCTCATTAGCCAACCTTTGGGTTCCATTGGATCATATGCTCAACTTATCAACCTGTTCACTAATCAGTTTTCATGTAATAGGGTGTTCGAGAAACTGACAAGTGATCTATACAGGGTGGTCCAGCAACCTGACGAGCCACTTAAAGACTACCTGAGCAGTTTCAACAGGGAGGCGGTGAACATCTCTAACCTAGACATTGTAACTGCGATTGAAGCCTTCAGGATGGGACTCAAGAAGGATTCTCCTTATTATGATTACCTAGTGATGACACCATGCAAGAGGCTGGATGAGGTCAGAACCAGAGCTTCCAAATTCATCAGGCTGGAAGAAGACAAGTTGCTCCAAGATAAAGCAACCAAGAAGAATGCAACCCCAGAACATTCTAGTGGCAGAACAGATTCGTCCCATTCTGGTGGCAAGATGGAAACATCTCATGCCAGATCTAATAGGGGCAAACCCTACTCTAAACCCGACTCTTCTAGAATTCATGTTGTTGATGATAATGTTGAGGATGATGATTCTTCCTATCCTAGAATTGATGACTATTGTTTCTCTGTTGATATTGCAGGATTGATCAATGACATGGACAACCTGGGTGAGAAAGCAAGATGGCCCAAAAAGGCAGACAAACCTTCGATTTGGAAAGACAAGTCCAAGTGGTGCGCCTATCATGAAGACTTTGGGCACCCTACTGAGAATTATATTGCACTCAGGAAGGAGTCAGCTACTTGTTGTTCAAAGGTCTCCTCAAAGAACTACTTGGTAGAAGGCATAGACGGACTGAAGATCGTAATGGCAACCAGGAGAAACAACCTGAGAATCCACCACCTCATCCACCTCCAACCAGAGTAGTCAACATGATCCGTGGTGGCTCGGATGTCTGTGGTACAACAAATTCTGCCGCCAAGCGTCGTGCTGCAGATGCGAAGGAGGACAGGTCTTATTTGCCTTCAAGATCCGTCAACAAGGCGAAGGGGCAGGAAATCTCTTTTGATGAGGATGATAGAGTCAGCATCCAGGATCCACATCATGATGCCTTGGTAGTGAGTCTTCAAGTTACAAACTGTTTGGTGAGACGCATCTTGATTGATAATGGAAGTTCAGTTAACATCGTGACAACTGATGGTTTGAAAGGAATGGGCATCCCACTTGAAAATGTGACTAAGAATTCATCTGTCTTGGTTGGATTCAGTGGTGAGACAAAGCACACGTTTGAGGAGATTACTTTCCCAGTATATGTTGAAGGGATTAATTCTATGGAGAAGTTCTGTGTGATAGAATGTCAGTCATCTTATAACATCATCCTGGGCAGGCCATGGATTCACAGCGTGAAAGCTGTACCTTCAACTTACCATCAGTGCCTCAAGTTGCCAACACCTTGGGGAGTAGTCAAGGTGTCAGGAGATCAGCTGACTGCTAAGGAATGTTACAAGGTGTCCATGAAGGCGGCAAGCAGTCCTAGGCAAGCATAGCAATTACAGAGAAAGGCACGGGATGTACTTGAAGCTGCAGAGTTTGATATTAAAGAGGTGCAACTTGATCCTTCTAATCCCGATGTCAAAATTCTTATAGGCGCAGACTTACCTCCTAATATAGAAGGAGAGCTCGTTGAGTTTCTGAGGAGCAGGATGAAGTGCTTTGCTTGGAAGCATGAAGATATGACTGGAATCAGCAAGGATGTTATCACCCACAAATTGAACATTGACCCAAATGCCAAGCATGTCCACCAGAAAAGAAGGAAATTTGCTCATGAACCCAATCAGATTATCAGAGAAGAAGTAGAGAGGTTGCTAAAGTCCAAGAGAGGTTGACTATCCTAAATGGTTGGCCAACGTGGTGGTTGTAGAGAAGAAGAATGGGAAATGGCGAGTTTGTGTGGACTTTACAGACTTGAATAAGGCGTGCCCTAAGGATCCGTTTCCCTTGCCTCACATTGATGCCCTAGTTGATGCAACAGCTGGCCATGAGGGCTTGACGTTTATGGATGCTTCTTCAGGATTTCAATAGATTCAGATGGAACCTTCAGATCAGGAAGACACAGCGTTCATTACTCCAGATGGTATATATTTCTTTATTGCCATGCCTTTTGGATTGAGAAATGCAGGGGCAACCTACCAGAGACTAGTCAACATGATGTTCAAGAACCAGCTTGGAAAGACTATGGAAGTATACATTGACGACATGGTGGTGAAGTTTAAGTGTATTGAAGATCATGCTCGAGATCTAAAGGAAGATTTTGACATCCTGGAGGCGTTCAACATGAAGCTGAACCCATCAAAATGCAACTTTGGTGTTAAGGCTCGAAAGTTCCTTGGCTACATTGTGACCAAGAGGGGGCATTGAAGCAAGTCCAGAACAGATCAAAGCCATCATCAACTTAGAGTCTCCAAAGAGTATTAAAGGAGTGCAGAGGCTCACAGGCAAAGTTGCTGCTCTAACCAGGTTCATCTCCAAGTCGTCTGACAGATGCAAGTTGTTCTATGACGTGCTGAGGAAAAACAAGTTGTTCCAGTGGACAGAAGAACATGAAGCAGCCTTCAACCAGCTTAAAGATTACTTGGCGACTCCACCTCTACTTTCCAAACCAGAAACAGGTGAAGCTTTGTACCTGTATCTCTTAGTATCAAAAAATGCAGTCAGCGCAGTCTTGGCAAGAGAACAAGATGGAATACAACTCCCTATTTATTATGTAAGTAAGTCTCTTTTAGATGCGGAAACCAGGTACTCCCATCTTGAGAAACTTGTTCTTGCTTTAATAACTGCTTCTATTAAGTTGCGCCATTATTTTGAAGTTCATCCTATTATTGTGAGGACTAACTATCCTGTCAGGAACGTGATGAGAAAACCTAAGATGTCAGGCAGGATGTCAAAATGGTTTGTGCAACTTATTACATATGATATTCAGTATGAAGCAAGGACTGCGATCAAGTCACAAGCCCTAGCTGACTTTGTGGCAGATTTCAGTCCCAACCTTCAATCTGAAGTTGAACTCGAAGTCCAACAACTTGAAGGTTCAGACTCTCCTAGATTTTGGACACTTTTTACAGATGGAGCATCAAATACAAGGGGCACAGGTTTGGGCATAGTCTTGAGATCCCCCCAAGGAGAACTGATTCCACAAGCTATAGCTTGTGAGTTCAAGGCGACCAATAATGAGGCTGAATTTGAAGCCCTCATCATGGGTTTAGTTACTGCTTTAAGTTTGAATGTTAAATGTCTCAATGTTTATAGTGATTCCTTATTGTTGGTTAACCACTTTAATGGATCTTATACAGCAAAGCATAGTAGGATGTCAAGTTATCTGCAGCATGTTAAATCCTTGGCTGGACAATTCGAAGAATTAACTTTCCAACAAATCCCAAGGGATGAGAATGCTGAAGCTGATGCATTGGCCAACCTAGGATCAAGTTGCAGGAGCATGTTAAACACTGCTATACCTATAATCCACATCCTGCATCCTGCAATTAATCAATCAGAAACAAACCAAGTTGATGACCAACCTGATACATCGATTAGTTTCTCAAATGAAGAGGCATCTTGGACACTGCCCATAATGACATTTCTGCATGATCGAACAGTGCCACAAGGTGTCAAAAATGAAAAAGCTTTCAGGATAAAGGTATCCAGATTTATATTAATCGATAATGTACTATTTCGTAAGTCATTTACAGGTTTGTACATGAGGTGCCTAGAGCCACAACAAGCTGAACAAGTCTTAAGAGAGCTACATGAAGGTGAATGTGGTAATCATTCTGGGGGCAAGTCGCTATCCTCCAAGGCATTGAGAACAGGATATTATTGGCCAACTATGCGCCAGGATGCAATTAATTATGTTCAAAAATGTGATGCTTGTCAGAGAAATAGCAACATCCTGCACCAACCTGCCGAACCACTTCATCCTATACTATCACCTTGGCCCTTCATGCAGTGGGGAATGGACATCGTTGGAAAGTTTCCTAAGGCACCTGGGGGTAAAGTATTTATGTTAGCCTTGACTGATTACTTCTCAAAATGGATCGAAGCTGAAGCCTTCGTCCAAGTTAGAGATAAAGAAGTGATTTCATTCTTGAAGAGAAATATCATCAGCAGGTTTGGAGTCCCTTCAGAAATTGTTTGTGATAATGGTTCTCAGTTCATCAGCAAGAAGACCCAAGACTTCTGCACAAGGTAGGGAATCAAGCTGATTACTTCTACACCGATACATCCTCAAGCTAATGGTCAAGCAGAATCAAGCAACAAGTTGATTGTGAACAACTTGAAGAAACTTTTAGATCAAAAGAAAGGAAGATGGGCTGAAGAGTTGCCACTAGTACTATGGGCAGATAGGACAACTCCTAAGAATGCAACCGGCCAAACTCCCTTCTCCTTGGTTTATGGGACTGAAGCTGTAATTCCAGTAGAATTTTCTATCCCAACGGCTAGACATGGTTTAATAACTCCAAAGGACAACCAGATAATACTTGCAGAAGATCTTGATACTATCGATGAACTAAGAGATTTGGCCAAGATCAGGATGGCGGCCTATCAACAGAGAATTGCCAAGTCTTACAACAAGAATGTGCGCATTAGGAGATTTCGAGTTGGAGACATGGTGCTCAGAAAAGTTTTTCAGAACACAAGGGAACTGAATGCAGGCAAACTTTCAGCCAAGTGGGAAGGTCCCTACCTTGTTGATGCAGAAGCTGGTAAAGGTGCATATTGGCTCTCCACCTTGGATGGCATTAGAATACCAAGGAGTTAGAATGCAATCAATCCTAAAGCTTATTACATGTAAGTTGTAGCTTGTCCATTCAATTCCAAAGATCATGTATGATTTATTTGAGCTTTATTTCAATTTTGTTATTTCAAATTATTAATCTTTCTTGAACACTTACTGACTTAAGCATCGGAGGGGTGTTAGCCAAGCTAACACACACCCTTAACATGTGTTTGTTTTGCAAGGCAACTCAAAATTCCAACACAGGTCAACTAGGTCAATATATTCAGACGAATTGCCAGAGACAACAACTTAGACTGTTCAAGATGAAATCAGTCTAACTTGCTGACATCATGCTGGATGAAAGCCTAACTTATACGAATGTTCAAGTAAGCATATTAATGTTAAATCTTATGCTTAATTTTCTGAAGTTTGTACTAAGGTTTTAAAGGTTATCACCTTTCAAAGGTTTAAAGATTATACATCTTTCTAAAAGTTAAAGGTTCATACACCTTCACCCGTGCGAATGTTTTCCACATTTGTTCAAGTTGCAAGTTGGCCAATGTATTTGTTACATATTGATTACCTTCTTGATCTTGTCCAAATTGTGGACTTAAGTTATTTACAATTGGTTGTAACATGGACGTGTTACCTTGTACAAAATTTTAAATTACTCACGTTGGTTTCATCGCAGCCATGCAGTTATATATATATATTTTTGACTATGCAATAGAAAACAACTTTAAACAGTAGCATTACCCAAACAGAGCATCCAAAAGTTCAATCCATGTCAACAATAGACATAGATAGAACAAACCTGAAACATGTCCAAAGTATCCAAAAACCTTTACATCCTAGAGATTCTATTTGTCTCAGAGGACACCCCCTCTGTTTTTAAACTTAAACATAAATTGTTTTAAGACTAACCCCTGCAGAATGCACAAGACATAGAAATTTTGCTTTTTAGGAAGCCTTGTCAACCTTTACCTCCTGATTATCACCAACCTATTCTGCAGCAACAATTTCTTGGGGTTTGGAATTCACCTCTCCAGCTTCCTCATCCTGGATTCCTTTGAGTGCAGCCTGTTCATCTTCCAAGTTCCACTCTGTTTGCTTTCCAGCTTGATACTCCTCTATCATTTGGATCCTCGCTTCAAATACTATCTTTCCAGCTTCCCTGGTCATGCGTTCTTCAAGTGCATCCATAGCGGCCCTGTTCAGCTTGTTCATCTCAGCAACTTTCATTACCCATTCTCTAATCTCTTTATCTATCTTCTTGATCTCAAACTCCATAGCAGCAACCCTTGAATCCCTTTCCTTTTGTACAGATAGCAGCTTCTCCTCAGCCTCAAGCTTATCTTGATAAGACACTTGAGCCTTACCCTTCCAAAGTTGAACCTCTTTAGCCAGCATGCTTGTAGCATCATGTACCTACAACTTGCACTCGGTCATTACAAATATTCAAACACTAAACTTCTGTACAAGTAAAAAAATCGATTTACCTTCTGCACTAATACTTGCTCAATAGGCTCTGCAGCATCAATATCTACAATCTCACTCTTCCTCTTCTTGAAAGACACCATGTCTCCAATCACTAATTTAGGTTTAGAGCTCTCAACCTTAGGAAGAGGTGGCTTGACATCCTTATTCTTGGGCCTCTTGAACCTGGCAATTAGACTGCTAACACCACCCATGCTAGTTTGCCCATGCTAGTTTGAGAAGGAGTAGCTGCAGAAAGAACCCATTATAAGTAGAAATAAGCAGAACTTGAAAAGCAGATTTCAAGAAGGAATCTTACCTGAAGACATTCCTGGATCAGCTTGTAGGGTCTTACTGGAACTTTTCTCTTCCTCAACTTCTTCTTCCCCTTGCTCAACCAATGAGGCTGGACGTACAAACTTGCGCTTCTTGGGAGATAAAGCACAAACAGTATTGACCACATGCAAAGTCTCTGGGCATTTTGGAAACAGTTCATCCAACTTCAAAGCTGCAAAATAAAACCAAGTTGTCAGAATACAGAGTAAAAACCAAAACCTTGCCAATAGCAAAGTCAAGAAATCAACGTGGCCCTACCTTCATCCAACCAAAAAGAGTTTATCTTTCCAACTCCCTCCAAGGTAAACTTCTTAACATAGAAAAACCTATTCTTCCACTTTCTGTCCTTGTCAATTGAATCTGTTACCAAGCTATTTGCCTTAGTCTTAACCCTAAAGCCAAACCTCTTACTTCCATGTGACCTCAAGTCATAGCAAAACCCTAGTTCTTCCAAACCAACCCTTAACCCCATCTCAGTGCTCAACCTTTCCAAAGTAACTAAGTTCCTCCATCCTACGGGCATCAACTGGGAGAAGGCCAAACCAGTTACCTCAAAGAAGCGGATAATCGAAAGGGAAAAAGGGAATGTGAGACTAATCAGGAAAGGATATTCAAGAAAGCAAAGCCATTCATTAGAAGCACAGTCAGAGGTCATGAGGGCATTAGGGTCGAGGAATTCAGCACTTTTGGGAAAAAACTTCTTCAAATTTTCAACATCAGCACTTATTAACTCACACCTTTCATCATCAGGGTGTTCTATAAACCCTTGACCAAGTAAACCCAGCAGGAAGATCACTAGCCATTCTAAGAAAAAGAGTGAAAATTTTAGAGAGAAAGAACTCACTTCTGCAAACTGAAGAAGGTGCTAGAAACCCTTGTGAATTGTTTTCGAGAATTAGGAAAAATCAAGAAGCCGGCCTTAAATAGGAATAGACATTTATATAATTCAAAGAGGTCTCAAAAAGCCTACTCACCTATGAAACTACCCCATCACGTCATTTAATGCGGATAGTGGATGCCAGCGGTTTAGGATTAATTTTTGACCTTCAAAAATTTCCTTTTAAAATCAAAAATTAAGGGGCAATTGTTTGGGAGTAAAAATCTGCATCATGTCTGCATCTTGAAGTATTCAACTTGTCCCGCCATCCTGCATCCTGACATCAAGCATCTTGATTATATACACACGTTTTTTGCAGGTAAACTTATTCCTATTTTTTAGGGAGCGATCACACGGATTACAGAACTCGACGTGACCTAATTGAAGACTCATTCAAACAATGAAGACCTTCTTATCATCACAAACGGCTGAAGATAATCTTCAACTAACCTCCCGAGATTCTTGGCAAAAACCTACTAGTTCATAGGTAAACCCTCATTATAAATAGCTGACACATTTTGTAATGCACACACACTCACTATCTTCCATTCTCGTAGTAATCACTTTTTGTTCTTTCAATTCATTGTATTTCCAAGTCAATACTAATAAAATTCCATCTTGAGGTTTTATGCCGGCGAACAAGTTGTTCAAGGGCTTTCCTCGTTAAACACCGGGTTCTATTGATCTTGAATTGCTTGCAATCATATTCCATTTTGCCCAAACTATTATTCTTTAAGTTGAATTGCGAAATTTGACCAAAACAAGTACATTGCTTCATCATGGCAGTAATGTCAACCTAACAATAGATCTCGAGTTTGGACCAACGGTCTTATAAAAAAACTATTTGTTCATGCTTAATGTTCACACTTAAATTTATCTACTCACAACTTATATTTCACAAGAAAAGAAATGCTTTTAAATACTATTTTTTCAAACTCTAATTTTTGTGTCCGATTTTTGTGATCAACAGTAAGTGTCCACGTTAAATTGAGATGGAGGGATTATATTACTCCCTCGTCTCTATTTTTATTGACTATATTTCTATTTTAATTTTCCAATCTTTTTACTAAATATGAAATTAATGCCACTAATAAAAATATTTTCCCATTATATCCCTACTTTTTTAAGTGACTTTTGATATTTCTTGTTAGAATTTAATGAGCCTGAACCTTTCGCGCCGGATATGAAATCGCTCCATCTGGTTAGACCGGCTAACCCAAGTTATTAACGTGCTAACACAAGACCGAGTAACCGTGCTATTCCGAGTATCGTGATCGAGACCGCGGGCTCCATAGTTCATGTTGTATACATGCATAAAGGCATAGGCCTCCAGATTGTTAGCCCTTGGGCTCTGACCTGCGGTTTCTGTACATGTACTATTGCCAGTATCTTTATTAGACCTGTCACGTCACATTAATGGGAGAGCAGACGCGTATATGGCCCTAAACTGACCGTCTGTGGTCTGTGCTTTATTTTCATCAACGACATCCTCCACCACTTGGCATTGCCCTTTCTCTGATGGTCTAACCAGCTGGTGACACGTGTCCCTACCAAGGTCAGAGGTAGTTAATACTGAGGTAACGACCTCTCTCTCTCTCTCTCTATCTCTCTCTCCCCCCCCCCCTATCGCTCCTATAAATACCTCTCACAGCCCCCTTGGGCAAAGTATCCTCTCTAACCATAATCACACACCCAAGATATTTCGCACCTTATTCTTAGGTTATCTACCTCAGAGATCTTACTCTCACACTGGAGGGTCTAAGTTGAGATCAAATACAGCTATGGTTCTAGCGGTGTTGTTGTTTGTGTTGTGATTCCAGGTGAAAGAGTTCAAAGCCGGATATCCTATTCGCAGACCCTAAATATCAGGGCGTCATTAAAATTTAGTAATGTAAAGCTTTAAAAAAGCAATATAAGTGAAATATAAATTTAAAAAATAAACAGACAAACTAATCAATATAAGTGTGAAGGGAGTATAACATTTTGGGACAAGTAGGTTTCAAAAACATTACATTTGGGACTAAGTATACATTCGGGTCGATCTAAATCTATGTTTTCATCACTTATAATTAGCATAATATTATACTCCCTCCGTGTTAAAATGATTTTCATATTTTTTTCGTTGTTATTACGAATGAACTTTGAGCAATAGTTTTAGTTTGATTTAATTGTCCTAATGAAAATCTAAATTTGTTATTGATAGTATTATTGATAGTCTATCAATAACAAGTTTAAGATTTTTATTAGTATAATTAAATCAACTTTAAATTATTGCTCAAAATTCCTTCGTAATAAAGCCGAAAAAAATATAAACGATATTTTGGACGGAACGAGTAGTTTCTCACTGCGTGCGTATACTTGTACTAATGGCTTCCACAATTTACGTTGCTTTGTCTCGGCAACTATTGTCATCCGCTCAAATTCGCACATGCTTAAAGCATCCTATGATAAGTGGTCCTAAAAAGATTTTTGAGGCAATCTTAGAGTAGGATCTGAGATACAAGTGAAAAAGAGAGAGAGAATCTAACATTTTCCTCCTTCTAAGTTGGAGAATAAGGGCAAGAAAAGGAAAAGTGAAAATGAGAAAGAAAAGGAAAAAGAAAAGAAAAAGGGGGTGGGAAATAAGTGAGTCAAATGGTTTTTTATTATATCCCCCCATGATTTCGAACCGTTTCAGTTGAAGGTAACTTATGTGAGCTGCTTCGAACGGCCAAGATTTTAAAATTTGGATTTGCTCTAGCAGGAGTTAGCTCCAGCTAGCTCTTGCGAGCTTCCCTCCACGGCTCCGATTTCACCACCTCACTAATTTTTTTGCTCAACGCACAAGATGGTTTTCGAGTTGAGTGGGACCCACAATTAACAAATTAATCTCAATCACTCGCAGAAGCTAACTCTCGCCCGAGCAGTTCCAAGTCCAAGATTTGGTCACTTCGCCCTATATTTATGCTCGATGGACGGGGTGTTTTTGAGATAGGTGGGATCCATAGTTTATGAAATCAGTCTCAACCCCACAAAAAGAGAAAGTGATTATGTGACGAACCAAACATCACTTACTTGAGCAAGGGAGCACTAGCTTGTAGGAGCAATGCTCACCAAACTCATCATGGTATCAGTTGGTTTTTTTTAGATCAAGATCATCATCATGACCGAGCCCGAGCAGCCAGTCGACCGAACAACTGGTCACACAACTGGCCAACCAATTCCGCCTCATCTACCAGCACGTCTGTCACCCCATCTTCCACTCCAACTAAGACTGATGATCTTCTGGTTCAAACTCAGGCAATTGAACTAGGTAGGGATATGCGTGAGAAGGTTCCTTCAGTTCATCTTCGTGACTATGTTGTTCACAAAATCAATGCTAAAAGTCCATCTCCTGCTACACCCTCTCCACAACTTCTCTCAGGTACTCCTTACCCCATAGCACATTATATGAATTGTGACAATTTTTCTGTGAAACACCGAAATTTTCTTGCTGCACTAACATTGGATAGGGAGCCAAAGTCATTTCGTGAAGCCATGACGGACGAAGGATGGAAAAAGTCTATGAAAGAAGAAATCAAAGCCTTGGAAGATAACGGCACTTGGACATTAGATCCTCTACCACCAGGAAATCGGGCATTGGGAAATCAGTGGGTTTATCGCATCAAATACCATTCTGATGGAAGCATTGAAAGATTGAATTCTCGGTTGGTGGTCTTCGGAAATCATCAAAAAGAAGGAATTGATTATGCAGAAACATTTGCTCCGGTTGCAAAAATGGTGACTGTTCTTGCCTTTCTCGCAGTTGTTGCTTCTAAAAATTGGGAGCTTCATCAGATGGACGTTCACAATGCCTTACTTATTAAAAGTGTCAGTGGTAGTTTCAATAAGTGACAGTGTACATGGATGGCACTTTTTTACACTACCACTGGCACATACGATCAGCGCTAAACAACTTCCCGTAAATTACAAAATTGCCACCGCGCCAATACAAAAACACGTTGTATGCGAATCTTAGAGAAAAATACGTTTTTTCCAGATTTTCACATTTATTTACTACTTTTATCTCAAAATAAACTTTTATTTTAAATTTTAAAAAAAAACTAGGAGTATTTTCTCAAAAGTCCTTCTCTCAAGCGTATATATTTTTTATAAGGACTCTACATTTTTTTAATTTCTCTAAATCTGTAGTCTGAGACACGTCTCACATGCATTTCTCGAAATCAATGGTCTGAGACACGTCTCACAGATACTCTCAAAGGGATTTTGAGCAATAAAATTTCAACTTGTATACTTTTTAGAAATAACTAAATACAAAATCCTTATTAAAAACTTTGTTTTGTTTCAGAGAGTTTTAAGAAATTAATCCAAAAAAACTATACTATCCCTAAGTGATGTTCTCATCAAAAGTAAATTTACTACTCATTAATTATATACATGGAAAATTATAAAATTAAAAAGTTAGATAGCAAGATTTTAAATCGCACGGTTTGGTTCAAGAGAAAACGTGTTTCTGAGTCTCATATACGTAAGTGTTACTCCCTCCGTCCCGGAGTAAGAGTCCTACCCCTCATTTACACGCTTATTAATAAATATTGGAAGTGATGTAAATATTGTGAGTGTAAAAGTAAAGTAGGAGAGAGAATGAGTGGGAGAGAATAGTGAATTGATTGGTGTTGTGAGTATAAAAGTAAAATAGGAGAGATAATGAGTGGGGTGAATAGTAAAGATTCTTTGCCATTTTAGGAATAGGACTCTTACTCTGGGACGTACCAAATGGAAAGTATGACTCTTACTCTGGGACGGAGGGAGTATATTTTTATTGAAGTTGGTCTCCTGTAAAACGTGTTTTTTTTAGTGGTTAGGAAAAACGTGTTTTTCAAAACCTTCTGGCTATCAATTTCAAAGGTTCTGGCTATCAATCTCATATCCAGAAGACTTTATATTGATATCCAGAAGGCTTTATATACTGATATCCAGGATCCTTCTGGCTATCACTTTTAAAGGTTCTGGCTATCAATCTCATATCCAGAAGGCTTTATATTGATATCCAAAACCCTTCTGGCTATCACTTTCAAAGGTTCTGCCTATCAATCTCATATCCAGAAGGTTTTATATTGATATCCAGAACCATTGAAAAGTTCCGATTATTTACAAAAATGCCACCGCGGGTTTTTTTAAAGAAGTTCCACATATTTACAAAAATGCCACAGCGTTTTTTTAAAACACGTTTTTCCTATGAGTTAAGAAAAGCGCGTTTTTCCCAAAATTTTGTGTATTTATTGAGTGCCAATACACTCAAATATGTCACCGTTAATAGTATAAATTGACAGTGTTTTTATAAGATTTTCTTACTTAGATTCATTTCTTTTAATTTTAGCTATAGCCTATAAGCGTGTCCCTTAGAGCATTCCCAACCATGGGGAGGCAATACCCCAAATTTGCCACCCATAATAAAATCATCTCCAACCATCAAACTCAAATCCTTACTCAAAAAGAATATTCTCTTAGAATATTCTCAATTTAATCACATAATCATTTAATTTTCTTATATTTGTACATAATTAAAATTATAATTGATATTTTATTTAAATATTTAAAAATTAAATTATGGTATTAATGTTCAATTTATATTTTTGTATTTTGCATTTTGTATTAAAATTCGTAATAACTAAAAAATATATCACAAAAGTATCTCATGAAAAAAATATATCACAAAAAAATATATCACATAATATATCACTAAAATAGTTTATTATTACATTAACAAAAAAAAACACATTAAAAATACACAAAAGAGATTTGCCTCCCATGAATAGTGAGGAGGCAAATTTGCCACTTACTATTCATGTGTGGCAAATTTGCCATTTGCCTCCTCCCTTGGGAATGCCATTAAAAGTATAAAAGAGTCACAAAATTCGGCCACAAACATAGTTATGAAGATGGTTGATTGAGTGTTTTTTGTTTGTAGAATCCGCATTTCACTAAATAAATATCCCATCAATTACAGTCATATGTATTTATGATTAAATTTTTTGTGAACTTTTTGTACCACCAATATTGCTAATAATGCTCATAAATACCATGTGACTAAAATCCACTCCCAAAACACAAAAGCACAACATACTCCCCAGTCCGAAAACAACATACACCAATTTTCATTCCGAAAACAACATACACTAATTTTCGTTTTGAGTGTCTTATTGGTAATTCTTACTTTCTTAATGTTCACCTTTTATTTTTATTTTATTTTTTATTTTATTTTTTCTACCCACTTGTTATACCCACGAACTTACATTGTAAATCTCACTCTCAAATCATCATGTTCGCAATCTATTTCCTACTTTTAAATAGATATGTTCTCTCTTTAATCTTTTGTGTCAAAGAAAAATAATGTTTTTAAGCGAAGGGAGTAGGTTTGAGATTCTTATAGCAGTCAAGTGCTTGAACAACAATGAGTGAAGGTAAACAAATTTATGTTGCAGTTTCATTCCCTGAGTTTAATCTTACAAAGAGAATCCTATGTTAATTTCACATGTTGTATTAGGCAGTGTTCTAAAAGACCCCCGTCTAGGCCGCCTAGGCGCTAGGCGTTCATGAAACGTCTAGGTCCCGTTTAGGATATTATAGCTATTTCTGAATTCTCGGCCCCGCCTAGGCGCTAGGCGCCCCTGCGACGCCTAGCGACCGCCTAGCATTTTTTAGAACCTTGGTATTAGGCTTGCATGCATGTGGCATTATTGATTGTGATTGAAAGCTTTGATAGTGAATAGTGATGAAGTATGTTCCTCAATCAAAGTGACACTTAAAGAAAATGATGTTTTTAATCACGAGGCAGAGATATGGATTGAATTAACACTCCACTTTACTTTACAGATTACGAGCTTGTCCTTTACCAAGGTTAAAAAAAAATGCTAGGCGGTCGCTAGGCGCCCCTGCGGCGCCTAGCGCCTAGACGGGGCCTAGGCGGGGACGAGAACTCAGAAATAACTATAATATCCTAAACGCGACCTAGGCGTTTCATGAACGCCTAGGCGGTCTAGACGGGGTCTTTTAGAACACTGGTCTTTACTACCGAGACACTTTTTGAAGGACAGATAAAAAGATCTTAGAAAGTACATTAATGCGGATTTGAAATTATTCCAAGAAAATCTTGTAGAATTTGACTATAATGCGTGTTAATAACCACTAATTGAGATTTAATATGTAATATGTGAGTCTCACTAAACATTTTGTGCAACCGTAGATTTCTCTGAGCTCCATTAGTTGCAAAAGTGTTGTAGCATATCATATGTGAGAATAGTTCCCCATTCATATTTCTTACGTAAATTTCTCACGTCTGTTTGTAATAATTTTTTGAAGATTTATAATCACTAGTATTGTTGCTATTTCTTTTTTATATCATTTGGGTTGGGTTGGGGTGGAGATAAAAAGTTGAAGGGCCTCATTTGAATATTTTTTTTGAGTTAATTACACTATGAGGCCTGAAATTATGGGGGTTTTCTACTCGAACCTTGATGGTTTTTTCTCACATCAGAGCTCGAAATGCAAATTTTCGTTAACTCATCGCTTTTGACGCTTTCTATTAAGAATCCAGTTAAGTAACATGTTTGTTGCACGTGACTAATAGAATTTGTTAGTTTCAAGTTGATTTTTTCTTTCAAGGAGCTTAATGACATATTTAAAATATATGAGGTGAATGTCAAACAAATTTTTTATCTCTCCTTCTACCATCCCTAATCCCCAATTCAAACAACATTCAACTCCACCAATCTGGCTCCTCATCCTCACCCACCATAATTCCAACCTTCCACCAGTTCTTTTTGAAGACGATTGCAGGCGATCTTGCTCAGGGCATGTTTCCAATTCACACACACGCTAGATAGAAACCAATCTAGTGTGTGTGAGGGTGAGAGAGAGAGGGGAGGGTGATCTTGCTGCGAGAGGAAGCGGATCTTTGCATATCGCACATTATCCCCTTTTTTATCTACTGCTCCGCAAGACTTGTTGTCTTCATATACTTTGTGTTCCCCAATTCCATCCTAATTCATCACTATTTGATTTCGAACTACAACCTGGCTTGATTTCATCAATATACGAACGAAACTCGAAAAGGTCCAGCCGCTCGACCACTGGGATCATTCTTTTGTGTGACTCATCCAGTCCAATCACGTGCGATCTACGAGATCAAACCCGTGAGAGTTATGCTTTCCATCTTCATCCATTTCTTAAAATCCTTTTCACTATAGGGATCTCTCTCCTATCTGCAGCCTAACATGTCTTGCAAGAAACCGTCGCTGAGGGGCTACTTTTAGTACCCATCCTGAAAAGTCTGTTGAATACATGTCCCGAAACTTATAAAGACTTTCTGAGTGTTTAGAACTTGATAAGGACCTTACAAGAATTTCTTTAATAGCCGCATCAGAAATTAAGAGTCCAGCTTAAAGATTTGTGACTTATTCGCCAAGTAGACATGTCCAAACGGTTCCGGTTCCGGTTCCCGGTTCCCAAATGGCCGGAACCGTATTCGAACCATCTTAATCCGGTTCCCGGATCCCGGTTCTATCCGCCGGTTCCGGTTCCGACGGTTCCACCGGTTCCATCTCACCATCTAATAAGTATGTAATACTCCCTCCGTCCCAAAATATTTGTAGTTTAAAATGTAATACTCCAGCCATTTGAAAATACTTGTAGTTTAAGGAGTTGAGGTTTGTCCCAAAATATTTGTAGTTTTGCTATTATCTATACATTTTTGACATTGTTTATCAAATATACCCTTATTTATGATAGTGTTGTCATTGCAAAAGTATTAAATTGTCTTGATACTTGAAATGTTCCAAGAGTAATATAGTCCATTACACATGTATTAATTTTTTTCTTAATTTGTGTGAAAATCCTAAAACTACAAGTATTTTGGGACGGGGGGAGTATGTATAGAGTATGTATATCAGTATATATATTAGCTAGCAGCCAACCTACCATAATGATCAAACATCTTTAAAGTCATCTGATGCAGAGAACCGTTCGATTCCCGGTTCTCGGTTCTCGGTTCCGGTGCTCGGTTCCCGGTTCCTCGGTTCTGAATATGTTGGATTCGTATTCGAACCGTTTCAATCCGGTTCTCGGTTACGTTCGATTCCAGGTTCCGGCGGTTCCCGGTTCCGGTTCTACCCGCCAATTCCGTCGGTTCCCGGTTCTATTTGGACATGTCTATCGCCAAGCAACAGATAATGTCGCGCGACACACTATGCAATCGTGCAAAAATCCTTGCAAAAGTGTGAGACAAATTCTTATGTACACCGGGTGTACGGCTTGCGGCGGGCCGCTCCATGGGCCGACCCGCCCCGCCCAGCCAGCCCTCATCCATTTCCAGCTTGACACGTGGCGCGTTGTGAGCCACACGCTGGTTCACCCAGCCACGCGCTTCCACGTGTCACATTAAAAAAAAAAAAAAACCTCATTAACTTTAAAATGCTATATCTTGAGATTTATAACTCAGAAAAAAAAAATACTGTTGTGTTCGTTTTGACGAGACGAATAAAACTACATAGGTCATGATATGGTTTGATTTTTAAAAAAAAAAACATATTTTTTTACACACAAAAAATTTGAGTTGCTTTGTCAGCTGAGATGTAACACTCTGTTTTGATAAAAGTAACAGTTTCATATTCAAAAAGTAACACTTTTTTACAGTCAAATGTAACAGCAATTTTACAAAAAAAAATTGGTTTTTGCATTTCAATTGTTACTTTCTCAATAAAAATTGTTACATTTCAGATATAATGTTACATTTAAGAATATTAACTGTTACAATTGAGAAAAAAAAAATGTTACATTTACTTTTTATAAAATATAACATTAGTTTAATTGTCAATCCTATGTTAATTTTCGGAGAAAAAAAGTGTTACATTTGAAAAAAAGAGTGTTACATTCTTTTTATAAAAAGTGTTACATTACTTTAGTTGTCAATCTTTATGTTATCTTTATCTATTGTAGCAAAATTGTGGCACATTTTTTTTTTAAAAGTGTTACATTTGAATTAAAAAAAATTTACATTTCGTTATAATAAGTATTACTTTTGTTGGAGGGAAAAAAGTTGGGGTGGCAAAAAAACAAATCACGGCAAAAAAAAAATAAAAAAAAATCGGAAAAGTCGCCCGCCGCACGCCATGCGGCGGGTGTACAGGTGAGCACCTTATTTTTTGAGGCCGTCTCCTGTACATCCGTTGTACGGCGTGCGACGGCTCCGAGCCGAGTCGAGCCGACCAATTTTTTATTTTTTTTTTTCCGATTTTTTTTTTTTTTTTTTTGCCACCCCAACTTTTTTTCCTTCAACAAAAGTAACACTTATTATAACGAAATGTAACACTTTTTTTCCCAAATGTAACACTTTTTTTTCTTCAAAATGTACCATAATTTTGCTGCAATATGTTAAAGATAACATAAAGATTGATAACTAAACTAATGTCACTTTTTATAAAGGAATGTAACACTATTTTTTTCAAATGTAACACTTTTTTTTTCCAAATGTAACACTTTTTTCTCCCAAATTAGCATAGGATTGACAACTAAACTGATGTTACATTTTATAAAAATGAATGTAACATTTTTTTTTCTCAATTGTAACAGTTTATATTCTTAAATGTAACATTATATATGAAAATGTAACATTTTTTTATTGAGAAAGTAACAATTGAAATGCAAACCCTTTTTTTTTTGTGTGAAAACTGATGTTACCTTTAACAGTAGAAAGTGTTACTTTTTGAAGATGAAAGTGTTACTTTTATCAGAACAGAGTGTTACATCCTAGCTGACGAGCAACTCAAACTTTTTGTGTGTAAAAAATATGTTTTTTCTTAAAAAAAATCAAACCATATCATGACCTATGTAGTTTTATTCGTCTCGTCGAGACGAACACAGCGGTATTTTTAATTTTTTTTTTTTGAGTTATAAATCTCAAGATATAGCATTTTAAAGTTATTGGAGGTTTTTTTTTTAAAAAATGCCACGTGTCGCGCTGGGAGTGGAAGAGGGCCTGGCGGGCGGGTCGGGCGGGCTGCTCCATGGGTCAAACCCGCCGGACGCCAAACATCAGATGAATTTGAGAATTTGCCAAAGTGTGAAGTGTATCATGAGACATATTTTTTTAGGTCAAAAACATATAAATAGGGCCTTATATACGCGCATGGGCGGATCCCATAGTGTGCCTGGCATTGCCCAGGCAATCATGGGCGGATTTTATGTTCTAGCAAGGGGTACACGTGCACCCGGTCAACTGAAATTTGTAGTTAAAATTAATTTTTTTTCTTAAACCCTGTTTATCAAGTGCACCCGCACAATGGAAAAATATATAACACCCTGATAAGATATATAAGTAGCTATGTGTTCTGGTGATAATGGAGTGTCTTAAAAAACTTCATATTACAGGCTACCCAGGTTCGACTCTCAACGCTAGCCAGAATTTTTTTCCTTCTCTCTCATTTTCTAATAGTACAATTTAACGAGGCCACTTTGGGTTTCCTATAATAATTTCAAATATAACTACTATATTTATTATTCTCTCTCATTTTCTACTACTCCCTCGTTTTAAGGTTCTTACCTTTTTTTTTTGTCTGCCCCAGTTTAAAGTTTTTAATTGCTTTATTCCATAAATGGAAAAATCTATACTTATAGTATATTAAAATAGGCCAAACTCACCATGGGAATGACACCTCATCATAAATTTGGTTTATCTTGCCTCTAAGGCTCCCACATATGATAAATGTCATTAATACTAAAACTCTTCGTTTGTTGCTACTTAGTCACATACTATAGGTTACATTCTTAGTTATGGGTATAAGTACTTTAAGAATATGTAAGATGTATAGTCATAATGAGAAAGTATCTATTCATATGTACCAAGAATATGTAAGATGTATAGTCATAATGAGAAAGTATCTATTCATATGTACCAGTAGTTATAGTCATAAAGATAATGTGAACATGCATTGTACTTATGCATGTTGTAACTATTACAATGATAATTATAAATGTAATAAGACTAAGTACATGTCATTAAACCTTATTCAATAGGAATAGGAATAGGTAAATAATCATTGTAGATAATTATTTACTTTTAATATAAGACTATTGAACTTACTTATAATGTATTACTATATATATAGTTCTATGATTATGTGAATTAAAATATACCAACTGATATAAAAAGAATAACATACATTTGCAATATACTTGGTAACACCTTTGAAAGTCTTCATTTTAAAATTTGAGAAGTGGAAGCATTAGAACCCAATATTTGAAAAGTTACACAATAACATTAGTAAAATAAACACAATTCTCAAATGCTCACACAACCTCCTCCCTTTCCATCTCTATCTCCCACATATCTTTCTTTTTTTTCCTTCACAATTGTGTGTTTCTCTCAAATAGGTTAGGAAACATGATCTTTTGGCTTATATGTCATTGCCAATCAAGCTCCAAGAAAGATCCAGTTCCAAGTAAGTTAACACTAATCATTCTTTTCATCATAATCTTTCATTTTGAATTATTTTCCATTCCATTCTCTTTAAATTTGTTTTTTATAATTCGATTTCATTTACTTCTCTTTTGTTTTTCATTTCTTTTTGTCGTATTACACCTTGATACAAATTATAAATTTGCTCTTAATTATTATTTTTAGTTTTGATTAAGACTTGATTTTTTAAAAATATATATGTATATATACTTTTTAGTTATCTATTTTTGCTTTGTTTATGTTTTTAAATTTGACATTGATTTTAGTTTTACTCTTTATTTTATCTTGCCTGTTTTTATTTTTGATTTAATTTTATTATCACTTTTTTGGTTTAATTTGATTACTTTTGTTACTATTTTATTTTTTTCTTTTTTTAATTAAATTTGAATTTGCGTATTTCAATGTACAATTTTCTTTGATTGTGTTTTTTATATTACTTTTCTTGGTTATGTATTTTTGAACATTTCGTTTGTTATTTTTATCTATTTTGATTGCGTTTGTGAATTGTTTTCCATTGTTTTTCATTATTTTGATTAGGATTTGATTTTTTATTTCAATTTATTTCTAACTTTGTATATGTATATTTTTAATATTGATTTTAGTTTGAGTTTTTGTTTTTTGATAGTAAATTTACAGTTTTTTAAAAAAAAAAAATATTTTAGCCAATTTTCTATATTTGAATACTTCTTTTCCATTGTTTTTCTTTGATTAAGATATGATATTTCTTACTTTTTTATTTTGACTTTATTTTTCTTATGTCTTTTGATTTTAATTTTTATTTTTTTGATATTTATTTTTATATTATGATTTGCTTATGATTTTTGTGTTGATATTAATTTTAATTAAATTATTTATTTTCCTTTTGTTGTTTATTTTGATTAAATTTTTGAAAAATATTAATATTTTTATTTTTATTAGAATTAAATATTTAAATTTTCCTATTTTTATTATGATAATTTTTTATTTTTGTATAGTGATATTATGTAAAAGTGCATACAGTATGTTTTATTTTGGGACAAAAATTTTCTATTTTCATCAAGATTATGAATGTTCCTTTTCTATTGTTGTTCTTTTAATTAAGTTTTTATTTCATATATTGTTTACTTTTTCTATTTTTTACATTTAGTTTATGTTTTTATTTTCCATAGCTTTTAAAATATTTTTATATTTGTGATTTTTGTCTAATTAGTTATGTTTAACAAAGAAAAATTAAAAAGTGGAGACTCAATTGCCTGTTTATGAATAGTACTTATGATTATATTTATTATTTAATATTATTATTCATATATTCACTTTCAAATGAACCTTTCTATTTTTAAATATTTAGATATTCACTTTCAAATGCAATGAAATCTGGAGGTTTTAAGAACATTGAAAGGTTAAGAACACTGAAAAGTAAAGCAAATTAAATGATTCATTAAGAAATATGAGTGTTGGGAAAACATTGGAATTGAAAAGATTTGTTAGTAATGGTGTAAAATAAAATTTTAATTAGTCGCAGTTAAACTTTTTGAGCAAAATTAAATTTAAATAATACTTGAATCTTTTATATTTTTGCCTCTTCAACTTTCATTGACCATACCACATATGCAATTTAGATTATATTATACACTACTTTGAAATATTAAGTTTTTTTTTATTATGATATAAATTTAATTGAATTGACCATAAATATCAAAAAGTTATTAAAAAATAAAAATAAAAAAATATCTTTTAAGATGGAGGGAGTAGAATGAGAGAATATATGTGTGCATGAACATGAAGAAGGTGAATGAAAATGTATGAAATTTTAAAGGTCAATGCAGTGTGAATGTAATCATTCATGACATGATGGCAATTAAAAATAAATTTGTGCATTTACTCTAGAAAAGAATATAAAATGACGATTCACTTATTGTGTGGCATATCTGTAGTAGGGATCTTCCAAAAAGAAAAACCAATGAACTAGCAAACCCACAAAGTTGAGGCCTATATAGTCTGATGTTTTAAAAGTCAGACCATTGAATGGTCCAAGCCCTCATTTTCCACGAATGAATAATTTCAATTGGTTTGTAGTATTGGATATCGAAATATAGAATCAATCATTAACTTCATGTACAATTCTTTCAAAAAAAAAATCATGTGCAATTGACCCACTCATTTTCTTTCCTCAAACTCCATCCATTATTTATATGATTTTGTTGTATGGTTTTATTATAAAACTAGATGTGTACAACTTACAAAAAAATATGCATTGTGGTAGTAGTGAAATGACTATTACGCGAATGAAGAATTATCTAAGGCGAGATGTTTTTATGTATGATTATGAAAAGTAATAAAATATATGTTTGTTATTGTGATCATTCATTTTATATTTTTTTGTCAAAATTTTGTATATTTCCTTCTTTAATTTACGACATGTTGTGCTATGTATATTATTTTTACTGTTTAAAAAAAATGATGAACTATAATTATTTAACTTGGAATAACCCATAGGCAAAATATATCCCGTGCGTAGCATGGGATCATTGCTAGTATAAATAGTGCTTTAGAAAATCTTGCACTCAAAAACTTCATTTATTACAAAACCAATACTTACCTAACTTTCTTTTCACTCATTTGCTTTATAGTGTTTAGGACAAGTATATCTCCACCTCCCTACTTTTGTTGGTCCATTTTTCTTTGTTTTTCACTTTATTTTTTAATAAGCGTGCAGAATTAAACTAAGAACTTTAAACCGAGACGGAGGGAGTACTTTTATGCTCTCTCATTTTCTACTACAAGTTTATTTAACTAGTCCACTTTGTAGTGTAAAATCTGGTTTAAATTTTTGTAGTGTAAAATGTGCACCCGCTGTCAAAAAATCCTAGATCCGCCACTGCAGGCAATGGCAAAAAAAAAAAAAAAAAAAAAAAAAAAATCACAATTAGCTATATACTCCCTCCGTCCCAGCACAAGTGACACTTATTTCCTTTTCGGTCTGTCCCAGCACAAGTGACACTACCTAAAATGAAATGTTTTAATATATTTAGATTTAATCAACCTCATTATTTAACTTCACTCATTCTCTCTCATCATTTTCCACCACTCATTTTATTCAACCAACACTACTACTCACCTCACTCATTCTCTATCTTCATTTTCTACTACACACCTATTACCTTTTTTTAATCTCCGTGTCCCAAAAGTTGGTGCTACTTCTGTTGGGACGGAGGGAGTATTTAATATCTCTACTTAAATGTCAAAAAGCATGATGGTTCAGTGGGTACAACAATGGTTTTAAGTTACTAAATGACCGTTAGTTTCTAGCTTGCTCGGAATCGACTCCAGGATGATGTTCAAATCTTTTTTCTCCCCTATTTACTTTTGGGCTTCCTTTTTAACTTCCTTCGTTTTTTGTACTTCTTTTTTAGGTTTCCTTCTTACAATTTTTTAGAGGCAATGTCAGCTTTCTTATATTTTTAAAGACTAGTTCATTTATTTATTTATTTATTTATTCAGCGTCCTTATGATACTAATTTTCTTGAATTATTGTTTGGGTTTTCATCTTAAAATTAACTTTTTCTTTAAATTTTCATGAGTCGTTAGATTATGCCTAAAAAATTTATACATATTATTGAATTCTTTGCAATAATCTCGATATAAAAATGTCAATCAACCAAATTCTCAAGGACAACGGTCCAAGTAAATCTCTATTTAAGATTAAACTTTTCAAAAATAATGTGTTGCCCCATTAAAAGAGTTCGGTTAGGGCCTCAGATTTGATCGAATCGGCCATGTATTTATGTATTTAAATGTATTGAATCTTAGTTTCGCGCTCATTTAAAAAAATAAAAAATAAAAAATAAAAACAGGCAACACCAAATATTTTGGTGTAAATCCGCCACTGCTTACCCGCTTCTTAGGTTGTAACACCAGTTTTCACCCTTGCGTTTGTGTAGTAAACAAACGCTGAAATTCATACAAATATCTCCTAAAACTCTATCAAAACCCTCCCCAAAGCCAGTTAAAGTCATCAAAGTCCCTACACCAACCTTGAAAGATTGGTAAGGTTTAGCTTTCTTTATATTTCGTTTAGAGTTGGTTTTGTGGGAAACTAGTTCCTCCGTAAGTTATAAAAAGTCTACTTTTTAACCCTTTAACTTAAGCCTTAAACCCTAAATGGCCTAAACCCTAAACCTTAAACCCTAGACTTTAACCCTTATAAAAACAGGACTTTTTATAACTTATGAAAAAACTAGTTTCCCCCAAAATTTTCTCTTTCGTTTATATAACTATTGTTAGGTCGATGATGATTTAGGGTTTCTATCCTATGTAGCAAAATAAACTAGATCGAGGTTATTATATATGTGTGTGTGTCTATATATATATATATATATATTGGTAGGTAGGTAGGTCTCAAATGAGAACCTAAATATCGTGAGAACCAATCATAACCATTAGATTAGAAAAAAAATCAAGGGTCCATATGTTAGATACAATTGATACACTTCGATACATTACAAAAAAATCGATATTACACTTGGATACAATAGGTTAATAAGTATTGTATCTAAGTGTTGCACTTGGATACACTATGTTAAAAACTAATGTATCCAATTGTTTTTCGAAAATTAACTAATGTATCCAAGTGTATCCAATGTATCTAACATCTGGACCCTTGATTTTTTTTCTAATCTAATGGTTATGATTGGTTCTCGCGGTTCTCATATAAAATGGTTCTCACAGGAGCGCGATCATATATTGTAACACCCCTAACTTTCCATACATTTAATGAGCATTTAATGGCACTAAAATCCTTAATTAACCATAATTGAAGTGGGGTCCATAAATCAAACCCTCATTACATCATAAACAGTCATCAATGCGGAAGCAATAAAACGAAGTAAACTTGTCTTGGTGGAAATCATTCCAACCATAATAGTACTTACAACTCAAGAATTTAAAACAATAACTGTTCTTAATTTCAAATAAAGTCTTCAAACACCACTTCCCTTGCGGTTACTCTCCTCCTCCACCTACCTTGATCCTAAAAAAAAAATTATAGAATAGGGGTGAGCGAACGAATGCTCAGTAAGTTCATACGCGGCCTCTCCGGTTACTAAGGAGAGACGACCCGAACAAACACTTCCAAGATCAAGTTTCGACGATAGGGTGATCTTAATTTAGAAAAGTCGACTGGGGATTCGACACAGTCAGCATCATACTTGATAAATTCATTTAAGAATTATGGCTCTACAATTCAAGGGTGTTATAAAAGTTTCCGTCAATTCCATACGTACATTGTAACCTCAATGCCAAAGGTACAGTTAATGCACTTAGCTTCATCAAGCTAATTCGTGCGGGTCGTAACGTGTATGGTATCCACACATACATGCTCGGGGTCGAGAACTATCCTTGTAATCAGACAGTTCCTGAGAGAAGGCATGTGATCACTCATGCAATCCCTTAACTTAAGATAGTCTCTTTCAAGACTAATATCCTTTACAGGATAAATCGTCCTTTTCAGGGACGACACGCCTCCTTTCTGAAAACGTGTCCCAAGCCACTAGTATTCACTTCTAGGGCTAGAGTAGGAAAGCATACGAAGGTACAGGTATGCATAACAAGTCTCAATTCAATGATATTTAGTGACCAAAGGGACATCACCAAATAGGGATAACTTTAAATAATGTTTTTACTTATCGCAGGATCATTCAAATGCTATCTAGCCATAACGATAGCTACTCTGAGAATAAAATTCTGAATTCCAATTGAATAAGAATGCAAGGACAAAAGGAACGTAATCCCTTAACTTGATTGCTTTTCCTGCCGAGTTCTCCTCGTACGAATCTACAAGGCATTGAATAGTTTACTTTAGTACTCTCAACATGGTTAACTACTTCTACTTAGTTAACTGAGAGATGTGTTTTTACTTCTTTATTTCGTTACTCTTTTACTTACGTTTCGGGTTCTGACTTTGATTCGCGAGTCAGTCCTTTAACTTTAATGTTATTGTAATTAAGTCCTCCAACTTTTGTTTAATTACAATTTGGTCCCTCAGCTTTGGGTTAATTGTAAATTGGTCCTTCAACTTTGGAATAATTGCAAATTAGTCCTTCAAATTTGGAATAATTGCAAATTAGTCCTTCAACTTTAGATTAATTGCAGATTAGTCCTTCAACTTTAGTTTAATTACAGGAAGGTCCCTTGACTTTGGTTTTTTGTTCGTAAGGGTCTCCCAAGTTTCTTTTTAGCTACTTAGACCCCTTTAACGTCAAGAGTTTCTCTTTTATTTCTTCTAACTTTAATTTTATTTTTTCAGTTAAATCCTTTCTCGTTAGGAAACTAACTGAATCTTTTAATTTTTCCCTCTCTTCGTTAACTCCCTAATTCCCAAGGTCTTCTAAGTACATAATACATTCCTTCAAGTTAGTTTTCTAACTTTCCAACAACTCTTTTAAAGTTTATATTTTCTTTCCGTTATAAAATCTAACTAAAATACTAACTTTTCCGTCCCAATTCTTAACATTTTTAATTAAGAATCAACACCAAAATATATATAACCATAGCCGAGTTCTATCTCATCAATATTCATTTATTTGATAAAAATTTTTCTTGTTCTTTGATTTTTTTCTAAAATTCCCAAACATTAATTTATTCATCAATCAATAACAATAATCATTAAAATCAACAAAAAGAATTTTCCCCATCTCCTTTGGCCATTCGGCCGAATGACCTAGGATGAAAATCCATAATTTTTCTTCCCTTTTTGTTAAACCTAATTAACCTCAATCTCATATTAGTTCAATTCTATATTTTACAACATATTAATCCATCCACACCATGATCAAAATCAATCTTAAAAATAAAAACTAACATGGAGATCATTCTTTTATTAAAGCCTTTGAATCTAAGCTTTTAGCAATTAATCTCTCATTATTCAATCACTAGCATGCAAACCCTAATGATCATCTTCTCAGAACATTCATAGTTTAAGTTTTACTCAACTAAAATCAATGAAATAAATTTTTGATTATAGGGTTTGACATTACCTTGGATTTAATCGGATTACACCTCCAAAAACAATGGCAAAAATTCTTCTCCCCCCTCCCTCTTGGTTCGGCTGCCCTAGTATGGGGATTAGGGTTTTTGTGGTTGTGTTGTTTTGATCAATACAAATAAAACCTAAATTTTCACTACTCAAGATTTTATACTTTGAGTAATTGTTAACTGGGCTTGGGTTTATTTAATTTTATTCGGGCCAACCCAAACTTGAGCTCCTTACACTTGACCCACTTTTTAACTATTTAACCCACTTCTTTAATGAGTCCATTAATTATAGTTATCATTTATTGTTCACAGTTATTAAAAAAAAAAAAAAAAAAAAATCGGGTCTTTACATCTTTACCCCCTTAAAAGAAGTTTGTCCTCAAACTTAGACGTACCTTACTCCGAGAAGATGTCTGGGTACAATTCGCGCATTTCACTTTCCAGCTCCCACGTCGCTTCCCTCTCTGTGTGATTACTCCATTGTACTTTCTCATATGGAATGGTGCGTTTCCTCACTACCTCGTCCTTCTTGTCGACTATCTTGATAGGTCGTTCGTCGTATGTCAAATCCGCCCGAACTCTTAATTGCTTATACTCGATTACGTGACTTGGATCGTGTACATACTTCCTCGGCATGGAGATGTGAAATACATTGTGCACTCCAGACAGCACAGGTGGTAATGCCAACCTATACGCCACCTCTCCGATATTATCGAGTATCTCGAAGGGTCCCACATACCGTGGACTCAATTTGCCTTTGATTCCGAACCGCATAATCCCTTTCGTTGGCGAGATCTTTAAGAATACGCGATCCCCCGGTTGGAACTCTTATTCCCTCATATCTCTATACATTTTGGTACTCCGTGGGTGTACAGAAAATTTTGAACAGTGTGCCTCCCTCATTATTTCTCTCTTAATCTCGTTGTTGTTTGGCACCCATACTCTCTTCTGGTACCTCAAAATTCCATCCTCGCCCATATGAAGATCTTTCACTCGTCCTCTTCCGATTAGTACTTCTCTCTCGTTGTCTGTTTCTTGTGCTTCTTTGATCCTTCCCAACAATGCAGGTTGCAACGTCAATCGTGCCAAATACCCGCTCACTCTTACCTCTAGACTCATTCCCTTGACATATTTCCAGACGTTTACCCCCTTAGAGATCATTGTCGCTAATATTCCATGATTCTTTCTACTAAGAGCGTCTGCTACCTTATTTGCCTTACCAGGATGGTATAGAATCTCGCACTCATAGTCCTTGAGGAGTTCTATCCACCTCCGTTGCCTCATATTTAACTCCTTCTGCGTGAAAATATATTTGAGACTCTTGTGATCTGTAAAGATTTGGCATTTCACGCCATACAAATAGTGTCGCCAAATCTTCAAGGCGAATACTACTGCCGCTAACTCTAAGTCATGTGTCGGATAGTTCCTCTCATGTATCTTTAGTTGCCTCGATGCATATGCTATCACCTTGTCATTCTGCATCAGTACACAACCTAATCCCTTCAATGAGGCATCGCTATATATTACAAAGCTTTCGGATCCAGTCGGTACGGCTAGTACTGGTGCGGACACCAATCTACTTTTCAACTCCTGGAAATTCTTCTCTCATTCTTCTGTCCATACGAACTTGACTCCCTTTTGAGTCAATCTCGTCATCGGTCCAGATAATTTAGAAAAATCCTTCCACAAACCTGCGGTAGCAACCGGCTAAACCCAAAAAGCTTCTTATTTTCCGTCACCGTAGTTGGGCGCTCCCAATCCATTATGGCTTCTATTTTAGTCGGGTCAACTGAAATCCCCTCTCTTGATACTATGTGTCCCAAGAAAGCCACCCTTTCCAACCAAAAATCACACTTCGTAAATTTGGCATACAGTCTCTATTTCCTCAAAATCCCTAGCACTAGTCTCAAGTGCTCAGCATGTTCTTCTTTAGACTTAGAGTATACTAGGATGTCATCAATAAATACTATCACACACTTGTCTAGGTATTCTTGAAATATCCTATTCATCAATTCCATAAAAGCAGCTGGTGCGTTCGTTAGACCGAAAGGCATCACAACGAATTCATAATGTCCGTATCTCGTTCTGAACGCGGTCTTTGCTACATCCACATCCCTGACCCTTAACTGATGATATCCTGACCTAAGATCAATCTTAGAAAAGTAACAATCTCCTCTCAATTGGTCAAATAAGTCATCAATTCTCGGTAATGGGTACTGATTTCTCACAGTCACTTTGTTCAACTCACGATAGTCGATACATAGCCTCATCGACCCATCCTTCTTCTTCACAAATAGCACTGGTGCACCCCCATGGAGATACACTCGGTCTAATTAGCCCTTTGTCCAGTAATTCCTGCAGTTGTTCTTTCAACTCCTTTAATTCCGTCGGAGCCATTCTGTACGGTGCCCTCGAGATAGGTGCCGTCTCCGTGCTAAGTCAATCGTGAATTCCACTTCTCTAACAGGTGGTACTCCCGGCAGCTCTTCTGGAAATACGTCTTGGAATTCATTAACTACTTCGAGCGACTCTATAGTTACTCCTTTTCCTTCCGTCTTACTTATGTGCGCCAAAAATTCTTCACAACCCTTCCTGATTAGTTTGTGAGCTTTCATCACCGAGATCAGATTCACTTGCTTCCTCGGTTTCGTCCCCGTGAAACTACACTTTTCTCCCTTTGCTCCTAAAACGTCATTACCTTCTCGTGACAGTTCACATTTGCCCGATGTAAGGACAACCAATCCATCCCTAATATCACGTCGAACTCTGACATGTCTAGTTCGATGAAATCGGCTTCTAGGTTAATGCCCCCTATCCCTAGAGTGCATTTTCTGTAGATTGTGGTGATCGGAATGGCCTCCTTAGCAGGTGTATCTATTACTAATGGTATTTGCAAGGCTTCTGGTTGTAATCTTAATTTCTTTGCTACTTTCTGACTAACTACGGAGTGGGTAGCCCCAGTATCAATTAGCACATATACATCGTGAGAATTTAATTGTAGCGTACCTGCCACCAGATCCTCATTCACGCTAGCAGCTTTGGCAGTCATGGTGAATATTCTCCCACGGCCTCCGCCATTTCCCCCATTATTTCCTCCTGCCCTCGCAGCTGGTCCTTCCTTCTTGGGTTCGGGGCATTTCCACTTTGGATGTCCCACTTTCTCGCAGTTGTAGCACTTGCGTTCCTTGTAGAAACAGACCTCTGTTTTGTGATTCCCATCATATATGGTGCACTTGTCATGATTCGCAATCTCACGGTTTCCTCCCTTGTTCCACTCCTTTCTGTTATTGTTGGAATTTCGATTGTTGTTGTTGTGTCTGTCCTTGTAATTTCCCTTATCACGACCGTCGTCGACTGCTTTCCTCTTCTGGTTATTCTGATCCTTGTTCCCTTGTGTTCCCTTATTACTGTCTGGATCTTTTGCTGCCCTTTGCCTTTCTCTTCTCGGCGACTTCGGTAGTTATCGGACTCTTTCTCGACTATCTTAGCCCGATCCAGTACTGCGGAGTACGTAGCCAATGCCAGCGGAGTAATCCTGTACTTGATCCTGTCACTCAGTCCCGCCTCAAACTTCCTGGCTTTCTGTTCTTCATTGTCGAAAAATTAGGGAGCAAATTCTAACAGGTCCGTAACTTCTCCCCATATTCTGCCACTGTCCGGCTCCCTTGTGTCAAGGTCAAAAATTCAGCTACTCTCTCATTCCTCAAACTGGTTGGGTAGTATTTCTCATGGAACATTGTTTTGAACGTGTCCCACGTGATCGCAGGATCACCTCGAGCCACTGCGGCTCTCTTCTCCGCTTCCCACCATGATCGAGCTTTTCCCTTCAACATAAACGTGCAAACGTCACTTCTGCTCTTCAGTACAGGTAAGCGTCTAAAAAATTCTTTTCAATATTTGTGATCCAGTCCTCAGGCTTTTCCTTCGCCGTATCGGAGAACGAGTCAGGGTTTCCTCCTTTGAAACAATTCTAATGGGTCCCTCAGCGGTGCTGGCGGTGGTGCCTGGGTGATTCCAGCCACAGCCTGCCCTATCCCTGCTAATGTCTGAGTGAGCGTCTGAAAGAAATTCACCATGTTCGGATCCACTTGTCCGTTTCCATTCCCGCTGTTATACCACCGTTTCCATTGTTGTTGTTTCCACCGGCATTTCCGCTTCGAGTATTCATCTGTAGAAATTTATTCGATTTCAGTAATAGGTCTAATAGTCAATTTCGTCTAACTTTAATAACGTTTCTGTATCTCTTACGGTTTATTGCTCTTCTTACTTTGATTTAGGGTCACGTCTTACTTGTTTGTGTGACATTGTGTTTGGGTCTTACTCGCGCCCTTGCCCTAATAATCGTTTCCGTACGTTACTTCTTAGGGCTTATTAACTTGGTTCTCTTACTTCATAAGAAACTCTTCCTTTAGAGTTTGATCTTTATTGGGTGCTAACTATTGTGCTTAGTTAGTTAACTTCTTTTCACTAGTTCTACTAGTGCTTCTACTTCTTCCCGTGGTTACTTCCTTAATCCATGGGTTGTAGATGGTCTAACTTGTCTTACATCTCTGTTCACTGAGTAATTAATAATTTACAATAACTTGGCAATAATTAGGAATTATTTAAACGTCATTCCATAACTTCGTTAAAAATTTGTTCTCCAAAACGGAGTTCCGTCACGTATAATAAAATAAGGATTAAATGAATTTCGTCCAAAAATCCAATAGAACAACGTACTAAAACTGTCTGACAAAAATAATTAAAATTAAACTATGAGCATCTTCATGTCCTAGACTCCACAATTTGCGTGTGCTGCTTCAAGTTGATCATACTTCTCTTGTAATTCTATCTTTTCTGCCCAGATTTGATAGCTTGAAGCCCTAAGCTTTTCCTCATAAGCTTCTTGCTCGGCTATCTTTTCTTCAGCTCATTACCATGCTTTATCTCATCTAGCAAATGTACACTGATCTGGTTCCACTCGCGATTTGCCCTAATCACATGGCTCTCTAAGCTTCTGACTTTCTCCATCTGTATGCCAATTTTCCCTCTTACATACACTAAGTCACATCACGTCCCTTGATGACACTCTGCAGGCTTCCGACTCCCAGAGTCTCCTTCTTAAGCTCTCTGTTAGTCTTGCGAAGCTCCTTAGTTAACTGCTTAATGGTGTTCTCCTTAGCCTTAACTTCTTGTTGGAGCTCTGTACTGTGCCTGACCGACTTCATTGGTCTCCTTGCCATACGCCTACACACAATCCATAAGAACTAAGTCAATACTTATAAATGATAGCCTCAATAGTAGTACACATGCAAACACAAAAAGTATGTAGTTATGAATAAGCAGGCTTCCTTTCTTTGGACGTATTTTCACTCATCTCTCTTAGTATCTTACCTAGAGTGAGGTAATTCTATTTAAACTTCCAAGTAGATCCCAATCATCGTTAAGCACTAAGTCTTCAATCAGTCTCAACTCCTAGGACCTCCATCAGACCTAAAGCATTGCTCTGATACCAACTGTAACACCCCTAACTTTCCATACATTTAATGAGCATTTAATGGCAGTAAAATCCTTAATTAACCATAATTGAAGTGGGGTCCATAAATCAAACCCTCATTACATCATAAACAGTCATCAATGCGGAAGCAATAAAACGAAGTAAACTTGTCTTGGTGGAAATCATTCAACCATAATAGTATTAAACTCAAGAATTTAAAACAATAACTGTTCTTAATTTCAAATAATGTCTTCAAACACCACTTCCCTTGCGGTTACTCTCCTCATCCACCTACCTTGATCCTGAAAAGAAAATTTATAGAATAGGGGTGAGCGAACGAATGCTCAGTAAGTTCATACGCGCCTCTCCGGTTACTAAGGAGAGACGACCCGAACAAACACTTCCAAGATCAAGTTTCGACGATAGGGTGATCTAATTTAGAAAAGTCGACTGGGATTCGAGAACAGTCAACATCATACTTGATAAATTCATTTAAGAATTATGGCTCTACAATTCAAGGGTGTTATAAAAGTTTCCGTCAATTCCATACGTACATTGTAACCTCAATGCCAAAAGGTACAGTTAATGCACTTAGCTTCATCAAGCTAATTCGTGCGGGTCGTAACGTGTATGGTATCCACACATACATGCTCGGGGTCGAGAACTATCCTTGTAATCAGACAGTTCCTGAGAGAAGGCATGTGATCACTCATGCAATCTCTTAACTTAAGATAGTCTCTTTCAAGACTAATATCCTTTACAGGATAAATCGTCCTTTTCAGGGACGACACGCCTCCTTTCTGAAAACGTGTCCCAAGCCACTAGTACTCACTTCTAGGGCTAGAGTAGGAAAGCATACGAAGGTACAGGTATGCATAACAAGTCTCAATTCAATGATATTTAGTGATCAAAGGGGACATCACCAAATAGAAATAACTTCAAATAACGTTTTTACTTATCGCAGGATCATTCAAATGCTATCTAGCCATAACGATAGCTACTTTGAGATAAAAATTCTGAATTCCAATTGAACAAGAATGCAAGGACAAAAGGAACGTAATCCCTTAACTTGATTGCTTTTCCGTGCCGAGTTCTCCTCGTACGAATCTACAAGGCATTGAATAGTTACTTTAGTACTCTCAACATGGTTAACTACTTCTACTTAGTTAACTGAGAGATGTGTTTTTACTTCTTTATTTCGTTACTCTTTACTTACGTTTCGGGTTCTGACTTTGATTCGCGGAGTCAGTCCTTTAACTTTAATGTTATTGTAATTAAGTCCTCCAACTTTTGTTAATTACAATTTGGTCCTCAGCTTTGGGTAATTGCAAATTGTCCTTCAACTTTGGATTAATTGCAAATTAGTCCTTCAACTTTGGATTAATTGCAAATTAGTCCTTCAACTTTAGTTTAATTACAGGAAGGCCCTTGACTTTGGTTTTTTGTTCGTAAGGGTCTCCAAGTTTCTTTTAAGCTACTTAGACCCTTTTAACCTCAAGGGTTTCTCTTTTATTTCTTCTAACTTTAATTTTTTTTTCAGTAAATCCTTTCTCGTTAGGAAACTAACTGAATCTTTTAATTTTCCCTCTCTTCGTTAACTCCCTAATTCCCAAGGTCTTCCAAGTACATAATACATTCTTCAAGTTAGTTTTCTAACTTTCCAACAACTCTTTTAAAGTTTATATTTTCTTTCCGTTATAAATATAACTAAAATACTAACTTTTCCGTCCCAATTCTTAACATTTTTAATTAAGAATCAACACCAAAATATATATAACCATAGCCGAGTTCTATCTCATCAATATTCATTTATTTGATTAATTTTTTCTTGTTCTTTGATTTTTTTCTAAATTCCCAAACATTAATTTATTCATCAATCAATAACAATAATCATTAAAATCAACAAAAAGAATTTTCCCCATCTCCTTTGGCCATTCGGCCGAATGACCTAGGATGAAAATCCATAATTTTTCTTCCCTTTTTGTTAAACTAATTAACCTCAATCTCATATTAGTTTCAATTCTATATTTTACAACATTTTAATCCATCCACACCATGATCAAAATCAATCTTAAAAATAAAAACTAACATGGAGATCATTCTTTTATTAAAGCCTTTGAATCTAAGCTTTTAGCAATTAATCTTCTCATTATTCAATCACTAGCATGCAAACCCTAATGATCATCTTCTCAGAACATTCATAGTTTAATTTTACTCAACTAAAATCAATGAAATAAATTTTTGATATAGGGTTTGACATTACCTTGGATTTAATCGGATTACACCTCCAAAAACAATGGCAAAAAATTCTTCTCCCCCATCCATCTTGGTTCGGCTGCCCTAGTATGGGGATTAGGGTTTTTGTGGTTGTGTTGTTTTTGATCAATACAAATAAAAACCTAAAATTTCACTACTCAAGATTTTATACTTGGGTAATTGTTAACTGGGCTTTGGGTTTATTTAATTTTATTCGGGCCAACCCAAACTTGAGCTCCTTACACTTGGCCCACTCTTTAACTATTTAACCCACTTCTTTAATGAGTCCATTAATTATAGTTATCATTTATTGTTCACAGTTATTAAAAAAAAAAAAAAAAAAAAAATTCGGGTCTTACATATATATATATATATATATATATATATATATATATATATAATATATATATATATATATATATATATATATATATATATATATATATATATATATATATATCAATTTCCATTATGCCATTATTTGATTACAATTATGACAATTATGATGCCTCTTGATCATATAATTCTCCAATAATGAAGTGTAAACAACACCATGAACAAATCAATGGTGAATTCTCATTTTAAAATGACTTGATTAGTAAGTTATTTCTTTCTCTCCATCTTCCTTATGCATGATCACTTACCTTACATCCAGAGGCGGACCCAAGAAGGTATTAGGGGTGGAAGTGAACCCCCCTAATTTCATGTTGACAGTTCATTTTTATTTATTTTATTACTAAGTGAACCTTCTTTTGCCAGTTTCAGCCCACCCCATTGGCAAAACAAAAGAAAAGAACATAAAAAGAGAGAAATATGTATTTAATTTTTGTCTAATGTATTTTGTGAACCCTCTTGATTTTGGATCTGGGTCCGCCCTGCTTACATCTATTGCTCTAAAACACTAAACACACACGCCACATATCATGATAGATTTTCTACGGACGATAGGGTGATCCTTGAATATCTTTTCTATCGTAATTGATCACCGGACCCTAATCCTTTTTACGTGCAAAATCTTTTTCAAGTTCTTTTGTGCTATATCAAAGGCGGTGTGGAGACTGGAAAAAAAAAAAAAAAAAAAAAAAAACAATAGTTGCTTAATTAGCGTTATTTTGATTTTCCTATTTCAATCATATTAATTGAAACTTCTCCGTGTGATAGTGTATCAGAACGAAGTATCTCATCATCATGGACATGTATTTATTCTCTCTCTCTCTCTCTCTCTCTCTCTCTCTAAATATAATATACATATATATATACATGCACATATACATATATATTCCCACTGTCTCGAAACACAAGTACCCACTTGCTTTTAGATCTGTAGTTAAGGAATATATTGAAAAGTAGGTGATGTAAGTGAGCACGAGAGAGGAAGTGGGGTATGAAATAATAAGTGAATAGTTTTTGTGAGTGAGTATAAGAGAGATAGATAAGTACTATGTTTTCATTTTAGGGAAGTACTCCCTCCGTCCCACCTCACTTGAAACCTAAGAGGTGGGCACAATAACTAAGAAAAATAAAATAAGTAAAATATGTTGTAGAAAATGAAAAGAGAGAATGAGTGGGGTAAATAGTAGTGTTGGTTGAATAAATTGAGTGGTGAAAAATGGAGAGAGAGAGAGAATGAGTGGTATGTAGGGATGGCCAAACCGGACGGGAACCGGACCGAACCGGAACCCGGATTGTGCCAAACCGGAACCGGAACCGAGGTAAGCGCGGGCCGGTTTAAGAGTTACCCATATGCCGAACCGGAACCGGTTTTGGCCATCTGTAGTGGTATGGTAGATTTAATATAAAATTATAAAAAAAAGCTATTTTAGGGAGATATCAAATGAGCTGAGACGGATCAGAATGAAAACAAGTTTCAAGTAAGCCCGACGGAAAAGGTATTCTTTTAAAGAGATACTCAACATAGCAAAATAATTTATGAGGGGACAGATGAATAGTGGATAGGAAGCCAGTTTAGTGAATGGTAGTGTCCCACCCATTATGGATTACTAGCTGGCGTTTATGTTTATGGGGGTCAATATACGTGTATTCCTTCGGTCCTAAATTTATGGTAATTATTTTCGTTTTGTGCGTTCCATACTTATTGTTATTTGCTCAAAATATTTAATTTTTTTTCTCTTATCTACTCACAACAACTATCACTAACCACTCGTATACTTTACTTTCAATATAGTTTTTAATCCAGGTACACTCACTTTTAATACCCCCTCTATCCCTAAATGAGTGTCCATTTTCAAAAAATCTTGTCCAAAATGAGTGTCTTTTTTAACATAACTTTATCCTAATGTTTTTTTTTTTTTCGAGAAATTTTTCACCGGTTTCTTTATACGTGCAAAACTAAATGTTTGGAAGGAGATTACAAGATTATATATGAATCTTTGCTACCAAATTGTACACAAAGTGAGAATTTTAATATCCCTTAAAATGAAATTTGGACACTCATTTAGGGACAGAGGTAGTAGCAATAAGTATGAGCCGGTGAGTATCTGTTCTATTGTTTCTATAATGACTATGACAAACAACTCTTAGTACTAAATTATACGAACGAGCGAGCGGACGCTTAACTGCTTCATTAATCAGAGTTGCCATGTAACGAATTTTCATTTCAATTTTGTTTCCCAATTAATATCCACCTAAAGAGTTAATAAGGGAGAGACTTTTTAAATATATATATATATATATATATATATATATATATATATATATATATAATCTCGTTAGAACCGTGAGAACTTAATGTATCCATGATGTATCCAAGTGCACATTGGATACATTAGTTTTTACCTAATGTATCCAATGATGTATCAAAGTCAACTATGTATCCAATGATGTATCCAAGTGAATCATTGGATACATTAGTTTTTTTACCTAATGTATACAAATGCTCACGATTCTCACGATATTTAGGTTCTCACAGGAATACTCACTCTCACTCCTCACACCAATATCCAAGGATTTCGTTTTTAGAGGGTTTTTTCATGTAAAATGTGTAATTAATTAGATATGAAAATGCATACAGATATTGAATGAATTACAGAGTTTGAATTAACTTTTTAAACGAAAGTTGTTACGTCATAATTTTTCATTTTCATATATGCACAAATACTAAGTGATTAAGATAAGCAATACCATTTTAGCCAGAGAGAAGTTTTGATTTCATCTTAAAGGACCATTAGCAATAGTTTTCCTCTATCATTTCATTTGCGAACTAAACATTTCATTTGCGAACTAAACGGCGACACGTTTAATAAAAACGTGTTTATGCTATGTAAATAGAACAGACCACCCAACAACGACCAGATATCAAACGTTTCATTTTATTTAGAGTTGTCATGTCACAATTTTCATTTTCATTTCGTATCCCATTAAAATCGACCTATAGAAAAAGACCCGGCTATTAAAAGGGCAAAAGTCAAATTTTCGTTTTGATTCATAACATCTTTAGGTATCATTTTCTTAGTAAAATCAGCCCCATAACAAAATTTTGTTTTGATTAATAACATTATTTATTTACTTGAAATTATATTGTATATTATGCGACTAATTAGAAAGAAAAATGCAACATTTATTACTCCTCCGTCCGAGTAAGAGTCACACCCCTCATTTGCACGCTTGACGCTTATTAGTAAATATTGGATGTGATGTAAATGTTATGAGTGTAAAAGTAAAGTAGGAGAGAGAATGAGTGGGAGAGAATAGTGAATTGATTGGTGTTGTGGGTATAAAGTAAAATAGGAGAGAGAATGAGTAGGTGAATAGTAAATTATTTGCCATTTTAGGAATGTGACTCTTACTATGTGACGGACCAAAAGGAAAATAGGACTCTTACTGGAACGGAGAGAGTATTAAACAGATTGATTAAGTTGATTAAATGTAGATTTTGATTTGGACAAGCAAGGCCATGTGCTAGGGACAAGAATAGGACACTATGAAATTAAACCACACCACAAATAATATGTTTCGTGGTAAGCTTTGTACCACACTATCACTTTTAACTAGAAAGTGTTTCCAAAGTAATGGAATTTAAAGCTTGGGGGAACAGAAATAGCTTATCAACTAGCTACTTGTACTCACTAACTGTCCTTTTGAATGGTTACAATTATTGTTGTTGAAACCACTTGTACTATGATTCACTTACTATTCATCTGTCTAAAATCCCATCATAATTTATCTATCTACACATGATCATACTGCAGCCTATTCCCTTTTATCTCATTTACCACAAAACAAATACTCCCTTTCCCTTCGTCCCCCCGACTTAACACGTTTTGCTATTTTAAACGTCACGTTCAAGTTAGGACGGTCCAAAATGAAAAGATTATTATGTTTATATTTAATGGACTCATTATCATACTCACAACAACAATCTTCTTACTATTTCTCTCACTCATTCTCTCTTATTTTACTTTTTATACACATAACACCTCCTCCACTCATTCCCTCTCATATTTTACTTTTCATACACATAAACACCTCCTCCACTCATTCTCTTCCTCTTTAAATACTCCATCGGTCTAATAACTATGTGCACAAATGAGTTGTGCATGAGAATTAAGGGATGAATAGTATGGGTAGTTGTTGTGAGTGTGAAAAATGAAGTAAGAAAGAGAAAGTGGGTAGGGAATAGTAAGTTGATTGGTGTTGTGAGATATAAAGTAAAGTAAAAGAGAGTGAGTGTAAGGAATAGTAAATATCTTTCCGATTTTAGGAAAGTGACTTATCAATGTGACGCAAAAAAAAAAATGTGTACATAGTTATGGGACGGAGTGAGTAATAGTTTTCCTTAATCCCCATGTCGAGACAAAAATCTTAAGTCGACGGGACGGAGGAGTATCTATTTTTCAGTTATAACATTCTATATTTAAAAAATGATTTGAATATATATATATATATATATATATATATATATATATATATATATATATATATATATATATAATATATACTCCCTCTGTCCCAGACCAATAGGCCCAAAATGTTTCTAGCACAGAAAGTGTTGTGAGTATATGAAAAGTGAGTAAGAAAGATAAAGTGTGTTATGAGCACTGTTCTAAAAATCCTTCGCTTGACCGCCTAGGCCCCGCCTAGGCGCTAGGCGGTCATAGAATGTCGCGCTAATTCAAACCGCCTAGACAAGATGAAAGAGTATGAAAATACTCTTATATTTAGTTTTGTATCTTTGTGATTCTTCGATTTAATAAATGTATATATTTAGATTTTATTTATTTTAGGAATTAGTTGTAATTATTTAGGAATAGTTTATTTTAGGATTATTATTATTATTTTGATTTACTTGACTAACCTACTAATGTTATCTTTGGTTAGTATTTTGTATTTTAGGTGTTTTTTTTTAGGAAGACTCTCATATGGAAAGAAGGATTTCTTGGAGTGTAAGGAGCGGCCAAGCCTTGTATAAATACAAGCCGACTCCTTCATTGACTTTGACGAATTTACAGAGTATTTTAAGAGAGTCTTTTGTTTTTTCTTGAGGTTCTTGTTCATCAAGAACTCAAGTATTTTTATGTTTAGTCTATTCAAGATAGAATAGGTTTTGATCTTTTAATTGTTTTTTGTTTCTTTCATCCTTTTGTACTCTGAAAGAGTTTTAGTAATGAAAGTTTTCCAGCAAGGTATTTCTTGCTGAAGTGTTTATCAGTTTTAATTTTCCGCTGCGTTTGTTTCTGTGTTTCTGAGTTTCTGGTCGTCGCCAACTGACAGGACAACTGTCTGGACAACTGTTAGCACGTTTGAACACACAGTTGTTCACACAGTCGGTCAATTCCCAAAGAACAGTCCTAGCCGCTTAATTTCTTTCAATTGTATCAGAGCCTCTTCCATATACTGAGATCGATCTTTGAAAGTGGTCATTATGGACTGTACTCATACTCGTAATAAGCCGCCTACTCTAGATGGTTCAAACTATACCATTTGGAAGGCAAAGATGACTATGTACATCAAAAAATAGATCATCGTGCTTGGGTCAGCATTCTAGTGGGATATAAATCCCCCTACCATGGAAGTGGCTGATCCAAAAGCTAAAGCTTCTGTGTCTGACGAAGAAAAGAAAGAAAAAGTTTTTATTCCAAAACTCGAGCAAGATTGGAATGCGGAGGAAATTGCCCTTGCAAATTTCAATGCAAAGGCAATGGCTGCCATTTCTGATCACGTTGATTTTAATTTGTATCGGTTGTTCTCAAACCATACAGTGGCAAAAAATGCTTGGGATATTTACAACTTCACTGTGAAGGGTCTGATAGTGTCAAACAAACAAAATTAAGGAGATTGATGACAGAGTTTGAAAATTTAAGAATGGGAGATAATGAAACTATTCAAGAATATTCTGCTAGATTAATGGATATTTCAAATGAATCATTTGCATTAGGAGAATCCATCTCCAATGCAAGGTTGGTTAGTAAAGTTTTAAGAACTCTCCTAGAAAAATTAACATCAAAATCTCTGTCATTGAAGAAACTTGTGATACTCGGACCGTGAGTCTTGAAAAGGAACTAGGTATTCTAACTACGTTTGAATTGAACCTTGAAGTGCAACAAACTAGCAAAGTAAATTCAATTGCTCTTGCTAGTGCTCTTACTGTGTCCAAAGATTTTGTTGAATTATCAAAGAATATTGATGACTCAAACTTAGAGGAAGATGAATGTGAATTGTTCACTCAAAATTCAACAAAATGTTGAACAAAAAACGTCAACAAAGGTTTTCCAATAAGGATATTGCTTCTTCCCCTAAGATTGAATCATTTAAGAAAGAAACAAGTAAGAACAAATTTCTTCTGAAAACAAAAGATCTATTGAGTCCGTTCAATGTAGAGCGTGTTTAGGATTCGGACACTATGCCAATGAGTGTGCTAACACACTCAAAAAGAGAGGGATGAGTTTTTCTGCAACCTTAAGTGATTCAGATGATGACGATCAGACAGCAAACCTGTCATTTTTACGATCATCACAATCCTCCCTTTCTGACAGTGAATCTGACAGTGAATCTGACAGTGAAGATGAACAGTCAACTGTCAGCATAGTTTTCAGCTCAAATGGTACAAATGTGTATACCTGTTTTTAACTCCACTTCTGCAGGTGAATCTGAAGAATCATCACAGGAAGAGAGGATAGTGCCACATATGAAGATCTATACAATACATATGTTGAGTTCATGCAGATTGGTCCAAGCGAATGGAACAACTCAAGGCATTCAAGAAGGTAAATGAAAAACTCACCTCTGACAATATGAAATTAATGGCTGAGAATGAGAGGTTGTCGAGTGAAAGGATACTCAAAAGGACTCCATAGCTAGGTTAGAAGTCACGCTTACAAAAAGGACAATGAGTGTGAAAAGTATAAAAGCGATCTTGAAAAAGAAACTACTCACTACTAACTAACTTAACAACTTAACAAGGCCTAAACTATGAAGAAGTCCTGAATATAGAAGTCAAGGAAAATCAGGAATAGGCTATGGAGACCAATGTTTGTTAAGGAAGGTGA